>CABFWO010006099.1:0-23670 GCA_902155825.1 Timema genevievae
TACACCTGACCAACGTTCGTACAAAGGTTGAGGATAGCACTGAACACCTGAACAACGTTCGTACAAAGGTCAAGAATAGCATTATATCCTGATCAACGTTCGTACAAAAGTCGGGGATAGCATTGAACACCTGACCAACGTTCGTACAAAGGTCGGGAATATCACTGAACACCTGAACAACGTTCGTACAAAGATCAAGAATAGCATTATACACCTGACCAACGTTCGTACAAAGGTCAGTAATGGCATTACACACCTGAACAACGTTCGTACAAAGGTCAGGAATAGCACTAAACACCTGAACAACGTTTGTACAAAGGTCAGGAATAGCATTATACACCTGAACAACGTTCGTACAAAGGTCGGGAATATCACTGAACACCTGAACAACGTTCGTACAAAGATCAAGAATAGCATTATACACCTAAACAACGTTCGTACAAAGGTCAAAAATAGCATTATACACCTGACCAACGTTCTTACAAAGGTCAGTAATAGCATTACACACCTGAACAACGTTCGTACAAAGGTCAGAAATAGCACTGAACACCTGAACAACGTTCGTACAAAGGTCAAGAATAGCATTATTCACCTGACCAACGTTCGTACAAAGGTCGGGGATAGCATTGAACACCTGAACAACGTTCGTACAAAGGTCGAAGATAATATTGAGCACCTGAACAATTTTTATAAAAAAGTTGAGGATAGCATTGAACACCTGAACAACGTTCGTACAAAGGTCAGGAATAGCATTATATACCTGATCAACGTTCGTACAAAAGTCGGGGATAGCATTATACACCTGACCAACGTTCGTACAAAGGTCAGGAATAGCATTATACACCTGAACAACGTTCGTACAAAGGTCAAAAATAGCATTATACACCTGACCAACGTTCGTACAAAGGTCGGGGATAGCATTGAACACCTAAACAACGTTCGTACAAAGGTCAGGAATAGCACTGAACACCTGAACAACTTTCGTACAAAGGTTAGTAATAGTACTGAACGCATGAACAACGTTCGTACAAAGGTCAGGAATAGCACTAAACACCTGAACAACGTTTGTACAAAGGTTGGGAATAGTACTGAACGCATGAACAACGTTCGTATACAAAGGGCTAGTTTCATAGTCAGATTGAGTACGCCTCAAGTGCGGCGCTATACTAAATACAAGACGTCACATACCTGAAATTGAATGGAATGGGCCAGTTTCATATGCGAAACAGGCCCATTCCATTTAGGTCTAGGTAGGTGTCGTCCTGTATTAAGTATCGACTCGCACTTTAGGCGTACTAAATCTTACTATGAAACTAGCCCAAAGAATGTGCAGACACACGTTCTATTGCTCAAGGTCACTTGGTGACGAATTTATTGCATAGCAACTTTGCAGGTCGGGGTAGTTTAAGGAAGTGCTTACCGTCTTGTGCGGACCAGGTAAATTCCACCTGTTTCAAACTTAGGAGGTTGAAGCTCAATTTTGTTTAAATAGATCACAATCAGATAATATTTCATTGCAGTATTCGAACCCCGACCTCCCTAGTTGCTGCAAAGCTAATCTTGGCAATATCCTGCTGGGATATTCGAGGTGTTGTTTACCAGTGGTTCATGGAAGGCTCCCCAGGGTCCAGGAAACTGTGATATACCCAGAGTCCAGGGAACTGATATACCCAGGATCTAGGGAACTGTGTGATATACCCAGGTTCTATGGAACAGTGTTATAGACCAAGGTGTCTTTCAAAGACGATAGACTCCCTCTTTAAGACACGAAAGTGTTGTAAATAATAATTCTTGATTAAAACAATATGAACGCGTGAAGGTTGGACAAAGAAGAGGTGACCTTCGGCTCAAAAGACGACAAAGGAGTTTGTTTATTGTTTCTGAATGTACCGCGAATGTCAAGTTCTCCAGATCAAAATAAAATATTGTGTCGGCACTCACGTCTTGCACTGGACGTGATCATCAGAGTCACCATTGTGTCAGTTGTCCAGGGTCAGTTCCAGGGGGGAGGTTGTCCGCTAACCGGCCGTTACATCCTTCCTCTAAATACAGACGGTAAGTCGCAACTGTAAATTCTTCATTGCTTTTAAATACGATCGATCATTATTGACCGTAGTAATTATGTAGCTATAGTGTACTTTATAAACCCAAATATCAGCACACGATTTACAAACTACCTTAATTTAGGCCAGTCCACTCTCAGTTTTATCTGGTGGATATTCACTGATTGGATCGTAACGAGTCAGCATCCTTTACCCCGATACTCCCCTCTCAATCTTATCTGGTGGATATTCACTGATTGGATCGTAACGAGCCAGCATCCTTTACTCCGATATCCCACCCGTCCAGGCTAATCAATATGGGGTAGGCCTGCTGCAGATGGGAACATCGGGGTTTGGATCCCGTCCACGTGATTTGAGTTAAAAAAAAGTTTTACAACTCTCCATTTATTCAAATCTCCCTAAACTCAAACCTTCCTCGTCTCTACCCCATTAGCGTAGTAGAAATTCGTAAACCCTGTCGTGCAGCTGCTGACTTGTCGCTGTAGACCGCATGATCAAAGGAGGGGGGCCGGGGGGTGATGTTTCAACGTTACTTGTTTACTTTCTTTCAATATATAAACGAGGTTATTACTTATTAGTACCTGGGACTGCACTTAGTGAAATTCGAATTGGATAAGTTTGTGCCCTTCTTGATTTCACGAGAAACCAAGAATGACTTTTGACCTCCGTGAGATTGGAACCGGAGTTGGCTGCGCATTGCTGTTGAGCTCAACCTATTTGATTGTTTATGTTAATTTGCCTCTTGTAGACTCCTGAGCAGAGTCGAGGCTTCAAGCCACGAACATTCCTGGGAAGCCCCTGTAAGACAGGCAACCAGCAGTAATCCCAGCAAACAAGATCAACTTCACCTGGACTATGTGACCGACTGACAACTGTCAAGGTCACTCTTTATGGCGGATCATGGCTGGTGCATTTCCATCAAACTAGTACTCCTCATCCTTCCAACACTTATATAAGTTTTGTTGCTGGCAGTATTCACCTTCCTTTTCCTGTTCGTTATAAAGTCGAGCGATGGAACTCACTACATCCTGATAACACTTGAGGGTGAAACAACACGTTCTTCAGTCAGTTACACAGAGTACAGGTTTGGTAGAGAGTGATTTGTCAGTTATATAGTGTACAGGTTAGGTAGAGAGTGACAGTTGGCAGTTACAGAGAGTACAGGTTAGATAGAGTGACTTGTCAGTTACACAGAGTACGGGCTAGGTAGAGAGTGACTGTTGGCAGTTACACAGAGTACAAGTTAGGTAGAGAGTGACTGTTGGCAGTTGTAGATAGTACAGGTTAGGTAGAGAGTGGCTGTTGTCAGTTACACAGAGTACAGGCTAGGTAGAGAGTGACTTGTCAGTTACGCAAAGTACAGGCTAGGTATAGAGGGACTGTTGGCAGTTACACAGAGTACAGGCTAGGTATAGAGTGACTTGGCAGTTACAGAGAGTACAAGCTAGATAGAGAGTGACTGTTGGCATTTACAAAGCGTACACGCTAGGTAGAGAGTGACTTGTCGGTTACACAAAGTACAGGTTAGATAGAGAGTGACTGTTGGCAGTTACACAGAGTACGGACTAGGTAGAGAGTCACTGTTGTCAGCTACACATATTACCGGCTAGGTTGAGAGTGACTGTTGTCAGTTACACAGATTACTGGCTATGTTGAGAGTGACTGTTGTCAGTTACACAGAGTACAGGCTAGGCAGAGAGTGACTGTTGTCAGTTACAGAGAGTACAGGATAGGTAGAGAGTGACTTGGCAGTTACACATAGTATGGACTAGGTAGAGAGTAACTGTTGTCAGTTACACATATTACCGGCTAGGTTGAGAGTGACAGTTGGCAGTTACACAGATTACAGGCTAGGTAAAGAGTGACTGTTGGCAGTTAGGACTACACAGATTACATGCTAGGTTGAGAGTGACTTTTCTTAGTTACACAAAGTACAGATTAACTTAAGAATGACTTAGTGTCCAATTTTCATAGTAAGGGACTTTTAGATTAAAGGAACATATATTTGAGGTCAGAATTGATAACATTTTACCATACTAATATCCTCGCAAACTAGCTCTGGTTATTAACATGGGACACACTCTCAGCTTATCTCACATCTAGTATTCCCCTAGGACATGATAAATATCACTGTGACATACCGTATGAGCTATAAATATCACTGTAATAGAATGTAATAGACTTTAGACTGTATGAGATAGTCTGTCATAACGTTGATTTAATTTGAGGTACTTAACGTGCACTTTATTAACTAAATGATTATATCAGTACACGACTTACAAACCAACTTAGCTCTAGAGTAATCACAGAACCCAGTCCCCAGGCCGTCAGTTTATTACCATGAAGTCACAATTTCTTCAATGATATATGTTTTGGTTATTTCGGGGGTATAACAGGGGTCTCTTAACTTAGTGGACAAACTCTACCTTTGTCGGTCACTCGTACAAACAATACATTATTATTATTATTATTTAAATACGTGCTGATTATCTAGATTTATAAATTGACATTGACTGCATACTACGATGGTCTATTGAAAATGGAGTGTCTATTAATAAATCTAAGTCTATACAGTAGTCTATAACCTTTCATTCGCTGTTTATTAGGACCAAGCTAGAATATGCTAGTGGGACTGATTCTCAGATTGGGCTCCAAACTCTATAGTGAGGCCCTTTTTATTTTATTTTCTATCAGACAAACTTAGCCCACTTGCCCGTCGTATTAGTAGCACTTACAAATTTAGCCCACTTGCCTGTCGTATCATTAGCACTTACAAACTTAGCCCACTTGCCCGTCGTATCTGTAGCACTTAGAAACTTAGCCCACTTGCCCGTCGTATTAGTAGCACTTACAAATTTAGCCCACTTGCCCGTCATACCTGTAGCACTTAGAAACTTAGACCACTTGCCCGTCGTATCTGTAGCACTTACAAACCTAGCCAACTTGCCCGTCGTATTAGTAGCACTTACAAACTTAGCTCACTTGCCTGTCGTATCATTAACACTTACAAACTTAGCCAACTTGCCAGTCGTATTAGTAGCACTTACAAACTTAGCTCACTTGCCCGTCGTATCAGTAGCACTTACAAACTTAGCCCACTTGCCAGTCGTATTAGTAGCGCTAACCCTAGAAAAACCAAACTTAGAAAGTTATTTAAGGTACATCTTATAACTGATCACTTACTGTGGACTCTTCACTAAAAAATTAATAATGATTACTATTTCATTGTAATTGATTGTGCACAAAGGCGCTGTAATCCATCACTGCTAGCCTGTTCGTAGCTAACACTCTAACAGAGGAAATGGGATGAAATGACATGAAAGACACATTATTCGGGGGTTAGAAAGAAGTTGGCTCAAAATCGACCAGTAACGGGAAAAACAAAATTAAACATCCAATGAAAGAGAAGAAAGAATACAAGAAAGTCAAGATAATTAAGAAAGAAAGCCAGCCACAATGCACCCGAGAGGGATTCGAACCTGGATCCTGACCAAATGCGCTGCAGACATTAGCTCAGTCGGTGACGCTCTGGACAAGGGAATAAAGGTCCTGGGTTTGATTTCAAAAATGGCAAGACAAATAATTATAATTTATTAAACTGTTATTTATAGATTTTGATAATAATATCTATCAAAGGGGGCAGCTCCAGATTATATCACTTGGTATGAATACATAAATAGCTCTAGCAGCTGTTCTAGCTATAATAATAATAATAATAATAATAATAATAATAATAATAATAATAGCAACATTCATCCGGATAACAAAGATGGTTTTGTCCACCACCATACATCCCCATTTGACGAATGAGAGGTTGGGGAGTGGGGGGGGATCTCTGCCCGGTGTCATTTGTCCAACCCACAATAGGAATATTTCTCTGATCGCGAGTGGCGAGGTCCGCGTGTCTTATAATTGCCGTGTTCTAATGTGTGTTATCGATTATTCCGCTGGGTCATTGCCCCCCGGGCCACCTTGTGAGTAGGGGAGGTTGTCAACCTCGCGAGGCGCGTGCGTGTTCTGAGCAGTTGAGTGTGGTCAGGAGTCATGGTTGCGTTCACTGTCTCCTGGTGTTGATAACTGCTGAATAGTAGTGGGTGTTCAATGTGTCCATGTTGTTGATAACAGCTTAATAATAGTGGGTGTGTTCAATGTGTCCCTGTTGTTGATAACAGCTGAAGAGTAGTGGGTGTGTTCAATGTCTCCTGGTGTTGATAATTGCTGAATAGTAGTGGGTGTGTTCAATGTGTCCCTGTTGTTGATAACAGATGGATAGAAGTTGGTGTGTTCACTGTATCCTGGTGTTGATAACAGATGAATAGTAGTGGATGTGTTTACTGTCTTCTGGTGTTGATAACAGATGAATAGTAGTGGGTGTGTTCACTGTATCCTGGTGTTGATAACAGCTGAATAGTAGTGGGTGTTCAATGTGTCCCTGTTGTTGATAACAGCTTAATAATAGTGGATGTTCAATGTGTCCCTGTTGTTGATAACAGCTTAATAATAGTGGATGTTCAATGTGTCCCTGTTGTTGATAACAGCTGAATAGTAGTGGGTGTGTTCACTATCTTCTGGTGTTGATAACAGCTGAATAGTAGTAGGTGTTCAATGTGTCCCTGTTGTTGATAACAGCTGAAGAGTAGTGGATGTGTTCACTGTCTCCTGGTGTTGATAACAACTGAATAGTAGTAGGTGTTCAATGTGTCCCTGTTGTTGATAACAGCTGAAGAGTAGTGGGTGTGTTCAATGTGCCCCTGTTGTTGATAACAGATGGATAGAAGTTGGTGTGTTCACTGTATCCTATTGTTGATGACAGCTGAATAGTAGTGGGTGTGTTTACTGTCTCCTGGTGTTGATAACAGCTGAATAGTAGTGGGTGTGTTCAATGTGTCTCTGTTGTTGATAACATATGGATAGAAGTTGGTGTGTTCACCGTCTTCTGGTGTTGATAACAGCTCAATACTTGAGTATCTTTGAGGTAAATAAGGACCGATTCATAGCTACAGTCTGAGCTTCTTGGAAAGAACCTTACATAACAGCTAGAACAATTACTAGATCATCTTTCACATATTCTTAGGTCAAGTGATGTGATCCGTAGCTGTCACTTTTGGTAAATACCGTAAATACACATAAAATAATAATAATATTAATATAGAATGTTATCAATTTTGGTCGCAACCAAATATGTTTGTCTTTTTAAAAAGTCCATTCCTAATATAATATATCCGCACGTGTAAATTTGTGAAGGAACAAAATCGTCAGTCTCGTTTTGTCTGGAGATATGATGTTCTTATGCTACCATGGAAACCTCTCCAAAGAGTTGATTTTTAAAATGGCCTCAACCACCCAAACTCTCTCATCCCCATAGTACCTTCAAGAATAAATTACTGCTCATCTCTAAGCCATTAGTGTAAATATACAATAGTGAGGACGGGTAGTAAGACCACATTACTCTCTCTACCCCGATCCATCGACGCGCGGTTTAACTCGACTTGGCTGTGCTGTGCTATGCCCTGTCTCGCCCCAGGCTGGCAAGCAACCAGCCCAACAGCTGTGTCTTGCGGCATGGAGTAGTGCCCGGGGGTCATCGTGGGTAGTGTTTATGTCACTTCAATTATTGCTAAATTAATGTACACACCTATATATTCTTTATAATTGTTATGCGTTAACGATGATAACTTATATATTTTTTATTCCCAAATGGATCGGTTAACCTCTATGAGTAAATAATAATTCTTCGGGATCAGAACCAAATTGTGTTTCTTGTATGAGTTTTTTTTATCGTCTGACAATCAGAGAGTCAAGCAAGATATAGCACAATTTACAAATCACGTTTAGGAAAAGTTATCAAAAATACCAAAATAATGTTCAAATCATCACCAAAATAATAATAATAATAATAATAGTAATGATCTAACTCTCTAGTCAATGCTATCAATGTTATTTATGTGTGTAAAGTTCCGTCCTACCAGAATCCTGGTATAGATGTATCCAACCAGTGAGGAATGTATCAGGAGCTCAGCGGGGTAAGTAGGTATGAGCCGACAGGAGCTTCACTTTCTTTCCCCCCTTCCTCCGCCTTCAACACTTTCACTGCGAAGAGAAAGTTCCGACGTACACTGCTTGCAAGAAGCATTTATCATCGCTACTACTGTTACTACTATTATAATGTGGTCGTACGGACTAAGCCGTGAGGTCAAGTTTTAGTTTTCCAGTGACGGAAAGTTTGGAGTTCGAATCTGTTTTTTTATAGACGGTTTCCCACTCCCCTTCACGCAAGTGTGGGTACATTTAATATAATCTCACCTTATTTATGTGTACGCCATTGGTCTTGTTGAATGTGTGTAGACCAGTTGGGTACTAAGACGTGGTTCACAGAAACAACTATTTATATTTAATCAGTTTAGTGAAAATGTCGTAGTGATAGAGTTTCATGTGTTTAAAGGAATTGAACGCAGGACCTTTCTCTCGAGAGTCGGACGTGTTACGGGCCAATGGGAGGTGTAATCCTATCCACTCAGCGACGACAGTGATGGCTGAAATGTCTAATATGTTACACTCTAATTTCACAGGGTCACCTGTGACATGGAGGTTGGCGTACGAACCCTACATGGGAATGGTTTATTCTGTGATTTTACCGTCATCCCTTCAACCTTATGCAGGTACACTTCCTCTAAAGTCAACCTTACTCATCTCTAACACACTGAGATGAAAACTTTATTTCCCTGGTCTACACTTTATCCCCTCCCCCTCGCACTCTTAACCACGTGAACAGTACAGACAATTCTGTCTTACTGCCCATTCGCGATGAATAAGTAAATGTACCAGCATTTGCGTGGGAAAACTATTCACATTCATTACACCCGCCCGAGATTCGAACCGTGTGGCCACCGATACAAGTGGAATTACGTAAGTAATGAGGGAATGTTTGTTTCAGGTTGGGATCGAAGGAGAGAGCACCAAGTTCGCAGCCTGCCTCGGTGAGTGTGTGGCCAACACTCGTCCAACTGTCACGTGCCTCGCACGCTCTTTGTCCGGACCACTCTCGTTGTACATTGCTACAACTCGGCAAACATTCATTTCCTGCAACTTTGCGATGACAAGTTATTTCGTATCTCCGAGAGTTGCGGAGATATTAGATATCCGATCTGTAAAGTACCCTCTAAGTCATAATATGCATTATAATAAAAAATCATTAGAGTCGATTTCTAGAGAATCGCGTTTTATATTTTCACCCTTAAGTAAACTACCTTTAATTTAGGGTTGAAAAGTGAAAAACTTAATGCCGATATCCATCGAAATCTCGAATTCTATTTTTTGCGCGATCACAATACACTCTCTCTCCGATAAGTCGCGAGGAAGTAACTACAGAAGCTATGGATCAATTTAAAACACGTATTATCTCACTTGTTGTAGCGTAAGTTTTGTATTTTATTATAAAATTGATTCTAACCTATCCCTGATCCACACAGGTGGTCACGCGGTATTAGGCGTCATCATTGATATATATATATAAGATTGGCAATGATGGAGGAGGTCCAAGTTCAAATCTCAACTGTGTACACTGGAGGGCGGTCGTTGTTCGGAATATGGTTCATGTCCTAACCAAGATATTCTCTCAGTTCATGTCCTAACCCAGGTAATCTCTCTGTTCATGTCTTAACAAAGGAACCCTCTCTGTTCATGTCCTAACCAAGGAACCCTCTTTGTTCAAGTCTTAACAAAGGAACCCTCTCTGTTCATGTCCTAACAAAGGAACCCTCTCTGTTCATGTCCTAACCAAGGAACCCTCTCTGTTCATGTCCTAACCAAGGAACCCTCTCTGTTCATGTCCTAACCAAGGAACCCTCTATGTTCATGTCCTAACCAAGGAACCCTCTATGTTCATGTCCTAACCAAGGAACCCTCTCTGTTCATATCCTAACCAAGGAACCCTCTATGTTCATGTCCTAACCAAGGAACCTCTGCCAGCTATTCATATAAAGGTAAACAAAGTAACAAACACCCGCCATCTTGAAGTATAAACGGTTGTAGCTAAATAAAGTGACTTGGGGAGGGGAGGGGGATGATAACAGTCCACCACATCTCATCAACATCTGAGTTATTTTATTTATAACACTTATTATTATTATTATTATTATTATTATTATTATTCTAATATGCTATTAGTAAAACTCAGTGGTTCATCGCGTACCCTCACAAATTGGTATGTTAAATCCACAACTGACAAGCTAACTAAACAACCGGGTGTATAACAGCTGGATGTTGCTGACCAGTGATCAATCCACAAGTGACGAGCTGACTAAACACCCGGGTGTATAACAGCTGGATGTTGCTGACCAGTAATCAATCCACAAGTGACGAGCTGACTAAACACCCGGGTATATAACAGCTGGATGTTGCTGACCAGTAATCAATCCACAAGTGACGAGCTGACTAAACACCCGGGTGTATAACAGCTCGATGTTGCTGACCAGTGATCAATCCACAAGTGACGAGCTGACTAAACACCCAGGTGTATAACAGCTGGATGTTGCTGACCAGCGATCAATCCACAAGTGACGAGCTGACTAAACACCCAGGTGTATAACAGCTGGATGTTGCTGACCAGTGATCAATCCACAAGTGACGAGATGACTAAACACCCAGGTGTATAACAGCTGGATGTTGCTGACCAGTCATCAATCCACAAGTGACGAGCTAACTAAACACCCAGGTGTATAACAGCTGGATGTTGCTGACCAGTGATCAATCCATAAGTGACGTTATCAAATAGCAGCCTTCACTGCTCAATTGAGCAGTTGCTAGCGTTGATTGAGCAAGAGAGAGAAATCATCCTCTCTCTATATATAGATATATTTATATGTATTACTATCCGCTGTCCATGGAGTCTGCTACTAAAGAAAAGGGGAAGCTAAAGACCGATTTGTAGTCTTGTAAAATTTTTTTGAATGACCTGATCACTCAGCCACAGGGACAGACAGGATGGTATGACCTGACCACTCAGCCATGGGAACAGGCAGGATGGTATGACCTGACCACTCATCCACGGAGACAGAGAGGATGGTATGACCAGACCACTCACCCACGGGGACAGGCAGGATGGTATGACCTGACCACTCAGCCACGGGGACAGAAAGGGTGGTATGACCTGACCACTCAGCCACGGGGACAGACAGGATGGTATGATCTGACCACTCAGCCACGGGGACAGGCAGGATGGTATGACCTGACCACTCAGCCATGGGGACAGACAGGATTATATGACCTGACCACTCAGCCACGGAGACAGACAGGATGGTATGACCTGACCACTCAGCCTCGGGGACAGGTAGGATGGTATGACCTGACCATTCTTTCACGGGGACAAACAGGATGGTATGACCTGACCACTCAGCCACAGGGACAGGCAGGATGGTATGACCTGACCACTCAGCCACGGGGACAGGCAGGATGGTATGACCTGACCACTCAGCCACGGGGACAGACAGGGTGGTATGACCTGACCACTCAGCCACGGGGACAGACAGGATGGTATGACCTGACCACTCAGCCACGGGGACAGGCAGGATGGTATGACCTGACCACTCAGCCATGGGGACAGACAGGATTATATGACCTGACCACTCAGCCACGGAGACAGACAGGATGGTATGACCTGACCACTCAGCCACGGGGACAGGTAGGATGGTATGACCTGACCACTCAGCCACGGGGACAGAAAGGGTGGTATGACCTGACCACTCAGCCACGGGGACAGACAGGATGGTATGACCTGACCACTCAGCCATGGGGACAGGCAGGATTATATGACCTGACCACTCAGCCACGGAGACAGACAGGATGGTATGACCTGACCACTCAGCCACGGGGACAGGCAGGATGGTATGACCTGACCACTCAGCCACGGGGACAGAAAGGGTGGTATGACCTGACCACTCAGCCATGGGGACAGACAGGATTATATGACCTGACCACTCAGCCACGGAGACAGACAGGATGGTATGACCTGACCACTCAGCCTCGGGGACAGGTAGGATGGTATGACCTGACCACTCAGCCACGGGGACAGAAAGGGTGGTATGACCTGACCACTCAGCCACGGGGACAGACAGGATGGTATGATCTGACCACTCAGCCACGGGGACAGGCAGGATGGTATGACCTGACCACTCAGCCATGGGGACAGACAGGATTATATGACCTGACCACTCAGCCACGGAGACAGACAGGATGGTATGACCTGACCACTCAGCCATGGGGACAGACAGGATGATATGACCTGACCACTCAGCCACGGAGACAGACAGGATGGTATGACCTGACCACTCAGCCATGGGGACAGACAAGATGGTATAACCTGACCACTCAGCCACGGAGACAGGCAGGATGGTATGACTTGACCACTCAGCCACGGGGACAGGCAGGATGGTATGACCTGACCACTCAGCCACGGGGAACACTTTAACGCGAAGAAAATCTCACCCGCAGCGAAGATAGGGAAGTCCAGTTTCGAATCGTGGATAGGGTACACTGAGATTTTTCCATTCCCTCTTTATACTAATGTAGGTACATTTCCTATAACCAACCTTCATCGTCCAAACACCTGATATGAAGTCATAGTCTTAACACCCGTGCTGCCCTTTTTTCTCAACGATGTAATTGTGTAATTCAAATGCTGTTTGTTTTAAATTTTATTAACTATAATAATGTCCAAACTATTGTTTTGTTCATTTTTGTTTTCCTACCTAGATACATAATTAACTATAATAATACGCCAAACAAATTACTATTTTTAATTTGTTTCTAATAAAAAACTTGCCTGAGAGTATTAACAAGTCTATTTTCAGCACTAATCGATTCTCTATAGTTAGTTGTAGTTTTTGTCAATCTTTATTATAGTTTGGAAAGTAAGAAATCAAATGAATCTTTATTCATACGTAAATGTTCCAAAAATGTATCAACATAAAAGCGAGCTTGGCGATATAAGTTGTTAAATTCACCACGCTCTTATTACATTCATGAACTGAGCAATCTATAAGCACAAGGTTTATCATCGAGTTTTAGAGCAATGTTTTTGAGTGTAATGAATTTCATAGAGAGTTTTGATAATGATATGATGAAACAGCGCACCTCAACACTGCTATTGACTCGACTAGATACCGCTTGCTATGTGAACAGCGCACCTCAACACTGCTATTGACTCGACTAGATACCGCTTGCTATGTGAACAGCGCACTTCAACACTGCTATTGACTCGACTAGATACCTCTTGCTATGTGAACAGCGCACCTCAACACTGCTATTGACTCGACTAGATACCGCTTGCTATGTGAACAGCGCACCTCAACACTGCTATTGACTCGACTAGATACCTCTTGCTATGTGAACAGCGCACCTCAACACTGCTATTGACTCGACTAGATACCTCTTGCTATGTGAACAGCGTGGCAGTGGCTGTGGCAGTATGTGAGTGTGTGAGCAGTTGTTCGGACACTAACACCATTGTTGCAAATAAAACGTTTCAAATGTTTTGTTAGAAATCTTATAGTTTCATATTTGAGGGCCTACCTACTCTTTTCTTTCCGTAATAATAATATACTAATTTGGAACTATTTTTACTTGAAATATTGACAGTACAGATTAATGTTTCTCCCGCACTATTTGTCATGTTCATGTTTCCCTTGTGGTCAAGCTAGATGGAGAGCATTCTATCAGCGATAGGGGTAACAAACAGTCTGGTGTTTAAACAGGGACCTGTGACGACGAACACAGCTCTGCGTCTGACCGTACATCCAGTAATGCTCTGATCACTAGCCTTGTAGAGCATTCAGCCTTGCAGCCCGGGGTCACTCTTCAATACTGGTCGCGCTCTTAACCACACTTTCAATAAGGCTCACAATCGATACAATGTTCTCACGATTCTAGACCTTATTCTAAAGTGCAGGTAAAACCCATTTCAGTTCCTACAAGAACAACTTTCTTCCCAGCATCAGCCCGCTAGCCTTCCTTCCTTGAGTTAACCTCGAGGACGGTGCCGGCTGTTTCTCTTGAGGTCATTTGCACCCGGGACTTACTCACCGCAGTAAAATAGTAATCTTGTGTCCCGAGTTGCAAGTACCAGCGTTCGTTGCGCTTGTAGCAATGTTACAATACAATATAAAACAAATATTGTATGGCTGTTAGCTCTCACGGGCATTTAGTGAATGCACACAAATACTTGATATTTGATTTTCAGACATTTAAAATGTATTTTGGTACGAATTTTAACGCACACACAAATTAATAGAATCAGAAATAAAAATACTCAATTTGTCTCCATAGCGTGCCTGGATCCTGTTGGTAATAAAAACAAAATATTTAAATAGAGGTGAGGGAAACATATGGTCTATTGTCTGGTTTGAGCCCCGGTCGAGTGTACTTAGTATAATTTTCCCTAAATGGGTTCCCACTCTCCCTCCATGAAAATGCTGTAACATTTCCTCTTAAATTCTATCATCCTCATTCTTACCCCTCTAGCCTGTACAACCTGAGCGGGGAGAGAGGAAACACTAAAGGCCGGTTCACAATGAAAGCTAAGCTAAGCCTTGCTACGCTGCGTTGTTTGTTTTCAGTTTGTTTTAGGTTTTTATATTTAATAAGTGTTTTTTATATTATAACTGAACCGTTAATTGAACAATTCAAACCTCCACCTTCTACATTTTCTTCCTCTTCCAAAAACAGCTGTCAATAGCAGTAACTCCTCTTCCTCAATACTATATGATCTGAGCTCAAACAAGACATTTTGGAGAATGCCATAACTTAACTTCATTGGATCAGACAAAAAACACACAGTGAATTCAGGAGATTGTGAAACCAAATTGACAAAACCTTAGCACAGCGTTCTGTGTGAATCATCCTTAATCCTGTCCCTCCCCACCCCGGCCAGTCTATAAGCTTGTCACATCGTGGGACGCGGCGCTCCGGGTGATGGACTCACCACAGCCATATTTGCTGGCGCCTGGCGGGATAGTTGTGACTTGATTTCATGAGGGCCGCGTCCTTCTCGCTCGTGTGACGCCGCTGCATTTCCACCTGCTCGATGAATGCGCTGGGACATATCCTTGAAATACGCTCTTCTTGTCCTGTTGTCTTATGTCAAGTAGTGTGAGAGCAGATGTTACAGATGGGTCGCCATTGAAGCACCCACTAAGAGCTATAGACCAATTCCCATAAAAATGAACTTTTAGAAAATACAAACAGTGATTGCATGCTACGATGTTATTAGTGCTATGGCATGGATGCGTGAGAGGGGTAAGAACCATGACTGAACAACAGAAGGACATTTTGTATAGGATCCTCCCTGACAAACAAAGGATATCTCCAGAATCCTCCCTGACAAACAAGAGAGATATCTCCAGGATCCTCCCTGACAGACAAGAGAGATATATCTAAGATCCTCCATGACAGACAAGAGATATATCTTCAGAATTCTCCCTAACAAACAAGAGAGATAAGAGATGTATAGATGATCCTCCCTAACAAACAAAAGAGATAAGAAATAACTCCAGGATCCTCCCTGACAAACAAGAGTGATATCACCAGGATCCTCCCTAAACAAACAAAAGATATAAGAAATAACTCCAGGGTCCTCCCTGACAAACAAGAGAGATATCTCCAGGATCCTCCCTAACAAACAAAAAGATAAGAATAACTCCAGGATCCTCCCTGACAAACAAGAGAGATAACTCCAGGATCCTCCCTGACAAACAAGAGAGATATCTCCAGGATCCTCCCTAACAAACAAAAGAGATAAGAAATAACTCCAGGATCCTCCCTGACAAACAAGAGTGATATCACCAGGATCCTCCCTAACAAACAAAAGAGATAAGAAATAACTCCAGGGTCCTCCCTGACAAACAAGAGAGATATTTCCAGGATCCTCCCTAACAAACAAAAAATAAGAATTACTCCAGGATCCTCCCTGACAAATAAGAGAGACATCTCCAAGATTATCCCTAACAAACAAAAGAGATAATAAATAACTCCAAGATCCTCCCTGGCAAACAAGAGAGATAACTCCAGGATCCTCCCTGACAAACAAGAGAGATATCTCCAGGATCCTCCCTAACAAACAAAAGAGATAAGAAAATAACTCCAGGATCCTCCCTGACAAACAAGAGGAATATATCCAGAATCCTGCCTGGCAAACAAGAGAAATATCTTTAGGATCCTCGCTGGCAAACAAGAATGATCTCCAGTATCTTCCCTGGCAAACAAGAGAAATATCTCCAGGATCCTCCCTGGCAAACGAGTGATATCTCCAGAGTCATCCCTGACAAACAAAAGAAAGATCTCCAGAATCCTCCCTGGCAAACAAGAGCAATATCTTCAGGATCCTCCCTGGCAAACAAAAGAGACTTGAAAATCTGTTCAGTGGATCGGCCTTATAGGGCCTTTGTAATAATTACAAACCGTTTAAAACTGTCACGTAACGGGTAACTTATTTTAATACCTCGGGACGTTTCGATAAAATGAGTTCTTATGTCCCCTTCCGGTATAATACATTTAATGACTAAACATATCCGTGGTCATGTGTTTTATTTGAACCTCACATCTTTGTTTGTTCTTGGTACGAACACTCGGGTCAGATGGCGATGAGAAGGTCAGATTAGAGGAAGTTATCCCGCATTAGCAAGGAGAGGGGATGGTAAAACCAACGTAATAAATCATATGGAAAACCCCTTTTTATGCACCCTGACCTAGATTCGAAGCTTGACCCTCCAATCACCGGCAATCCAGTATATTGGTAGTCTGACGTCTTAGACCGTGTGATCACAGTACAGGTTTCTAATCAGGTTTGTTTTGCATTAATATATAATCTAATGTTTTTATTACTTGCTTGCCGCTCATTCAGAGACAATACTAATCAGGGATTTTTTTTTATTGTCAGGGAAGCATAAGGGATTATTGGAATTAGTCAGGGAAACATCAGGGACTTTTGTAATTAGTCAGGGAAACAGCAGGGACTTTTGTAATTAATCAGGGAAACATCAGGGAACTTTTGTAATTAGTTAGGGAAACAGCAGGGACTTTTGTAATTAGTCAGGGAAACGTCAGGGACTTTTGTAATTAGTCAGGGAAACAGCAGGGACTTTTGTAATTAGTCAGGGAAACATCAGGAACTTTTGTAATTAGTCAGGGAAACAGCAGGGACTTTTGTAATTAGTCAGGGAAACCTAAGAGAATTTCGTAACTAGTCAGGGAAACAGCAGGGACTTTTGTAATTAATCAGGAAAACATCAGGGACTTTTGTAATTAGTCAGGGAAACATCAGAGAATTTTGTAATTAGTCAGGGAAACAGCAGGGACTTTTGTAATTAATCAGGGAAACATCAGGGACTTTTGTAATTAGTCAGGGAAACAGCAGGGACTTTGTAATTAATCAGGGAATAATCAGAGAATTTTGTAATTAGTCAGGGAAACATCAGGGACTTTTGTAATTAGTCAGGGAAACATCAGGGACTTTTGTAATTAGTCAGGGAAACAGCAGGGACTTTTGTAATTAATCAGGGAAACATCAGGGACTTTTGTAATTAGTCAAGGAAACATCAGCCACTTTTGTAATTAGTCAGGGAAACAGCAAGGACTTTTATAACTAATCAAAGGAAATGGTTAATTTGTCTGTGGAGGGGAGAGAAATGCCTTTATTACATCTTAATGAGACACCATTAATTAAGCTCATGTTCATTTATTTTTGAGTGTATCCTAAAAATAATTTTTAGTAACAAGTAGAGTATTTTTTAATGTTTTCAACATTCTTATAAATTGAGAGGGTTGGGGCAAAACATGATAAACCTCTTTGATTTAGATGGGATATTTTCACTATTTAAACATCTATAAAATCCTAGAATCTAGCTATAGAAAATAAATAAAATATTAATTGATTTTAGTTATGCTTAAAGTCTGGACTGACAATAAAACAACTTGAGGTTCAAGTGGTATGCAACCAGAAATAACTGCTAACATATTTTGTCGTCAAATGAGGGTTATCACGTTTTTGCCCGACCCCCTCAATTCTGAGATGGACTGCATGAAGGAAAATTTGAATTTTTGGATCAGATAAAAGTCTTGGATTAATTTCCCTAGGATTTTGTGGCCACTCTGAATACAGAGGGTTATATTAAAAATATAAAATGAGACAAAGACGTTACTCTCGTCATTTGTGACTCAACTGATTAACATGACTGTACTTTGTTACATGTGGAGGTAAATAGCGTGGGGATAACTTTAGATTAATTATAAACTAAGTTGAAGGGGGAAGAGGGCATTTTATTGAGAATTTGAGATTTATTGTCCACAGCAATACATTAACTGATATCAGGCTCATTATTCTTTGGTACGGAAAATAAATCAATAGACTGCTTTATTTATTTTAAAAATGTTTCTATTGATGCCGATAAGAAAGTCAATAAATGTGGACAAGAGTAAAACATAGAATAAAGATTAGGCTACTATTATCTTACCCGCCAGAGAATGCACCCGCACTTGCGGTGAAAGAGAGTGTGGGAAACAATTTAGGATCCTGTGGCAGACCAATGTCTGAGAGCTGTAGCTACTTGTGTCTGTGAGCCTGTGGCAGATCCAGATCTGAGAGCTGTAGATACTTGTCTCTGTGAGCCTGTGACAGATCCAGATCTGAGAGCTGTAGATACTCGTCTCTGTGAGCCTGTGGCAGATCCAGATCTGAGAGCTGTAGATACTTGTCTCTGTGAGTCTGTGGCAGATCCAGATCTGAGAGCTGTAGATACTTGTCTCTGTGAGTCTGTGGCAGATCCAGATCTGAGAGCTGTAGATACTCGTCTCTGTGAGCCTGTGGCAGATCCAGATCTGAGAGCTGTAAATACTTGTCTCTGGGGGACTTCTGGAGGGACCTTTCTCTGGTGGACTTCTGAAGGGCCCTCTCTGGGGATTCCTGGAGGGACCTCTCTGTGGGGACTTCCATTAACTTGGACTACCACTTTCGAATTTTGAAATTTTTTTCGATGCCAAAGTTCTCTAGTAGTTTACCGTTTTGTACTACAAACAAAAAGTTTATTACCCCCGCCCATTTAGAGTAATTAGCATGTCAATGTGGTCACTCAATTATCGTAAAAAATTAAGGTTGGGATCAATCTAAATATCTACGACGGGCATCCAAATTTTAAAATGTATAGGTTTGGTGAGGAACACTTTAAATGTCTTATAAAAGAATCTTATTTTTTTAAATTAAGGCGAAGAATACTCACCACTTCTAGAGTGATTCATTTTTTTTTAATTGCTGAAGGAGTGCCACTCCAAATGATTTATAAAAACTATTTGATTTTAAAAAAAATTGAAGATGTAGACCATGGTTTAAAACCTACATAAATCAAATATGAATGAAAAACTATTAAATGGCCTTAAACAGAAATATAACATTGTAAGTAATTATGTTATTTATAACTATGACCCCCCTATGAAAATGATCTAGATCTGGCCCAAAGGTAATATATTCATTAAATTGGACTAAACTTTGATTAATCTGGCGAGATATTATACACAAACAAAATGTTGTGCTACAAAACCGTACAAAACTAGTTCAAAACGTTGGCATTGATAAAAGTTCAAAATTCTAATGATGGAGTCCTCATTTAATTTGGAGTGGCCAATTTGATATGTTAATTAATCAAAATGGGTGGGGGTACAAGACTTTTTGTTTGTGGTAAAAAACGGTAACAACTACAAAACTTTGGCATTGAAAAAAATCCGAAAGTGGTACTCCAAGTTAATGGATCTTTCCTGGGGGATTCCTGGAGGAATCTCTCTCTAGGAGACTCCTGGAGGGACCTCTCTCTGGGAGACTCCTAGAGGGACCTCTCTCTGGGGACTCCTGGAGGGACCTCTTTCTGGGGGACTCCTGGAGGGACCTCTCTCTGGGGGATTCCTGGAGGGATCTCTCTCTGGGGGACTCCTAGAAGGACCTCTCTCTGGGGAACTCCTGGAGGGACCTCTCTCTGGGGGATTCCTGGAGGGACCTCTCTCTGGGGGACTCCTGGAGGAACCTCTCTATGGGGGATTCCTGGAGGGACCTCTCTCTGGGGGGACTCCTGGAAGGACCTCTCTCTGGGGGACTCCTGGAAGGACCTCTCTCTGGGGGACTCCTAGAAGGACCTCTCTCTGGGGGACTCCTGGAGGGACCTCTCTCTGGGGGACTCCTGGAGGGACCTCTCTCTGGGGGACTCCTAGAAGGACCTCTCTCTAGAGGACTCCTGGAGAGACCTCTCTCTGGGGGACTCCTTGAAGGACCTCTCTCTGGGGGACTCCTGGAGGGACCTCTCTCTGGGGGACTCCTAGAAGGACCTCTCTCTGGAGGGACCTCTCTCTGGGGGATTCCTGGAGGAACCTCTCTCTGGGGGACTCCTGGAAGGACCTCTCTTTGGGGGACTCCTAGAAGGACCTCTCTTTGGGGGACTCCTGGAGGGACCTCTCTCTGGGGAGACTCCTAGAAGGACCTCTCTCTGGGGGACTTCTGGAGGGAGCACCGTGGGTTCATTCAGTTGCTTGAATTGAAAGTGTTTTTTCCCGTTTTCCTCGTTCCGGCCATTTGCGTATTTACACACTAATGGGAGTAATGGCGTACAACCTAACCCCTAACCACTCGGAACCACTTGTCACAGAGAGGAGAGTGATGCAAAGTTTGGGAGTTGATTGCGGCCTCCACCTTAGCCCACTGACCCAGAGCTCCACTTGGCTGTGACCCACTTACACACACACACACACTGTGACTCACATATGTTGAGAGGGTCTATCCATGTGGTTTTCAACCTTCTCTAGGTTGTGCTACTTTCATTCATCAATACTTATCTTAATTAATCAAAGAGTGTGAATTATTTTAAATAAATGAAAGAATTAGTTAAAACCCTCTTTGAATGTCACACTCTCACCCCTAGCTACTCCCAGGCAAGACGTGTATTAATCATAACTTGTGAATGTGAGGAATGCCAGGCCTCCACCGTGGTTCGGATTCCACGTTAAACTGTAGGTCACTCCATTTTATCTCACAATCACCCTACCATTACACATTAGTGTAATTGCGTATAACCCGAATGGGTAGTAAGATGCGGTGCTAATAATAATAATAATAATAATAATAATAATAATAATAATAATAATAATACTCCCAGGTGTGGGATACCCACCACGGTGGCAACATGGTTTATATTGGAGTGAGCTATCTACCTTCTCTAGCTTGAAGTGATAGGGCCTGAGTTCGAGCCCCAGCTTTGTAACATTTTCATAACAAGAGCCTTTTAGGAAATACAAACATGTTTTACTGCGCTCAACATTGATAACATGTTTCACTACTCTCAATATTGATACATGTTTCACTACTCTCAATATTGATAACATGTTTCACTACTCTCAATATTGATAACATGTTTCACTACTCTCAATATTGATAACAATGTTTCACTACTCTCAATATTGATAATATCTATGTTAGTATTGTTATTTTATATGTACTAATAATATTCGTTACCCGCCTCGGTGGCGTAGTTGGCTAACGCGCTAATTTCGTGTTGAGCCAGACTGCCAAGGACGGGGATATCGAGGTTTGAATCACGGTTGGGTGAACAGGGGGTGGTTTTTCCAAAATGGTTTTCCACTCTACCTCCACTCATATGTGGGCTCACTTCCTCTAAATTCAACCTGCCCTATTCCTAATACATTGGCGTAGTTGGTACTTTAGCGTATAACCCGAACGGGTAGTAAGACGCAGTGCTAAAAGATAAAATAAAACATTATAACAATATTTGTCAGAACTCACAAGTGACAGCTGTAGATCACATCCCTTGACGTATCATAACATGAAATTATATCTAGAAACTGTTCTTTCAGATAAATCTAACTGCGAATCTCAAATTCCTCATCCCTATCCTACCATTTTAATAAAATGCATATAGGTATCCCGGCCGGGTAGTAATACGCGATTAAGAAACGCCCCGAGATGTGTCGTGCCTGAACAGCTCCTTGTGAGTGTGTGAGTGTGTGAGAGTGAGAGTGTGTGTGTGTGTGTGTGTGAGGGTGTGAATGAGAGTAGGAGTGTGACCACATGTGAAGCGGTGCACATGAATTGCGGAACAACTCATCCGCGCTCGGTAATATCCTCACACGAACTGCGGGTTGAAAATTAATTTCATAATGACTTTGTTCAAAATGGAACATGGAGGCTAGTTTAGGTCAGGTTAGCGGTTAGGAGTTGAATGGGATTACAGGTTGTTCCTCATTTCGTGTGGGCTGACCGACAGGTATACTTTATTCCGCAATTCGAGTGGACCTTAATTGAATGTCTGCTGACAGGTATATTTTATTCCGCAATTCGAGTGGGCTCTAGTTGAATATCTGCTGACAAGTATACCTTATTCCGCAATTCGAGTGGGCCCTAGTTGAATGTCTGCTGACAGGTATACCTTATTCCGCAATTCGAGTGGGCCCTAGTTGAATGTCTGCTGACAGGTATACCTTATTCCGCAATTCGAGTGCGCCCTAGTTAAATGTCTGTTGACAGGTATACCTTATTCCGCAATTCGAGTGGGATCTAGTTGAATGTCTGTTGACAGGTATACCTTATTCCGCAATTCGAGTGCGCCCTAGTTGAATGTCTGCTGACAGGTATATTTTATTGCGCAATTCGAGTGGGCTCTAGTTGAATATCTGCTGACAGGTATACCTTATTCCGCAATTCGAGTGCGCCCATGTGAAGTGTGATAATGTATGTCCCATTGTCCGATGTTTATCTACCGGTTCCCGGACAGATTAATCTGCATTTATTCGACCTTGGAATGTGCGTTGCACATGCACCGTTCTACGATGCGCTTTTGCCGCTGCACACTTCCTGGCAGAAACGGCAACCTCGCATCTCAAGGCCTGCATGCGGGCACTAATTACACGTACATTAAGTTTTAAAAATAACACTTGGAGACGAGATTCGAACCCAATCCCCTTGGTTTAGCGCACACATTGCTCTTTAACTAATGTACCCAGGCTACTTAGCTCGTTCCTCACTATTTACGTTTGTTTGAGCGCCATATTATTGTTACGCCTCTGTTATTTATGGTTATGGGGTCCCTCAAAGCAATGTTTGCGCTAAACCAAGGGTCTTGCGTTCGACTACAGTCTCCAAGTGTTAGTTTTTATTCTAATTAAAGAGATAGGTCTAATTGTTCGCAAGAGGTTTTCTTGCCCACATCGGTTTGGTTCTCTTTAATTTTGATTCTGTTCACTTAGTTCCTTGTTAGTAGAAATTGATGGTCTGGTCTCTCGTTGTTAGCTCTGTCCAATGGTAAGAATCATAAAAGTTATAGATAAAATAAAAAATTAAATATATAATTTTCAATCTTCGAATTTTGAATCTCCTACAAGATCCTAGGACTTAACATCCAGTCATGCCATAACAGCCTGCTTGTCACACAGTCTGTCACCCAGCATGTCACACAGTCTGTCACACAGCTTGTCACACAATCTCAAGCAAATGGAGCGGTTTGGTCCTTTTCTCAAGTAGTGTCTTCATTTTTAAAATACTCAATACCTCTATGAGCATCTCGGCCTG
>CABFWO010006099.1:23960-38728 GCA_902155825.1 Timema genevievae
ATAATGAAGGTAGATTTATAAGAAATGGAGGGAGGGTGAGAAACCATTTAGTAAAAAAAAAACACTCATTGCTCCCGGTCGGGATTCGAATCTCTAGCTCACCATGACCGACCTAACCAGACCCAGAGGTTCTGTAGATCTGGTCACCACGTAAATTCAGGTACAGTTCCACATTCCTAGTTCCTACCCCAAGAGTGTGAGGATAGCTCGGACAGGCAGAAAGACATATCTCTGTACATTCGGGTACACTATCCGTGATACCAACCCTGCAGGCGTGTTGTTAATTCTAGTCACTGTGTGTATTATCACCTGGCGGACAATGGCCGCACTACTTGTCAAGGTAGTCTTAACCTTCATATGGAGGGGGTATTTCACAACCAAGCTATTATCGTCCTGGCTGACCTTGTCTGACAAATGATTTCCAATACCTTTCCTTTCATGTTCCGCCAGGTCACGTAGATCAGTGGAAGAATCACTGCATCGGGTATATGGTCTTCAGGTCGAGCTTTTCTTTGATCGAGCCTCAGGAGCTCGGGTTATAATTAGTTCAGTTTTTCTCCTCCTCCACCCCTAGTTGTGTTTCTATTTGTTAGAAGCAATTAATAAGTCATCCTGTACTTGTACTTTTATTCATCATACGGAGGCATTTGACATTACCTGGGGCTTGGCCTAGTACGCTAGAAGATGTTTAGTGGGAAGATAGGCAATGTTCCTACTAGTTGTATTTTGTCAGCCCTTCGTTTCGAGACGATTGAATTGTATCCACTCTGAATTGGCCCCATTCAGGCATTTCTCAAACGAACGTTATTAAAAAGTCTGCATTGTATCCACAAATGGCAGACCATACGTAGTAATTTTAGTTCTTAATTTAATAAACTACTTACAAAATCTCAAAGGTCGACTGTACTTCATAGAGGGCAGCAGGAACAAATCTTTAACATCATTAGTCACCACAAGACTAACAGATGGCAGCCGAAATACAAAACAAAAACCATTCAATTCAATATTGTATACTTTGAACTCATTACATATATGTGTTATGGTATCTTCATTAAAATAAAATAAAAACTTTATGTGGGAAAATTAGTTTAATAATTGGGAATGAAAAAGTTACTGAACTGTTTTTATTTTCTCTATGAACACTTAAAAACTATCTCAGGGTTTTAACGGGAAATTAATGTTTTGTCACCACCCCCTTCTTCACCTTGTGAACGTGGGCCTAGAATATGTCAATTGTCAGGATGTCTGTGGTGGGGGCTACGGGGGAGATAATATTGAATACTTGTGTGGGTTCGTGATTGATGTTATACTTGGCTTTTAAAGAAGTTTATTATTTGTAATACTACTATATCTATTATTATTATTACTATCATCACCCGTCTTACTGCCCGTTCGGGCTATACGCACTTACGCTAATATGTAATGGTAGGGTGATTATGATATGAAATGGAGGACCTACAGTTTAACGTGGGATCCGAACCACGGTGGAGGCCTTGCATACTATATTTATTACAAATGTCATGTTAGAAGTGAAGTTAGAATGAAAGAACTTAAAGAATATTAGTAAACCTGTGACAAAACGAGGTGTTATGAGGTTTACCTAATGGCCTGTCTGACTCCTAGGTGGTCCCTGCATGGTCGCCGAACCGGGTTCTCTGAGCTCAAGTGGCAGCCCTCGAGACTGGTACCGATGAACCGGCGTCTTAGCCCGCGTAGCCCAGAAACTGGCAGAGTGATCCCTAGCCTTTCATGTTCTGTAGTCAACCACGAGGGGCTTAATTCCCCGGCCCTTCGGCCTGGTTTCTCGCTAAGGAAAGCTGACAACAATTTTGTGGTCAGCTCCTCTAGTTTATTTGTTTATAGAATAATCATAACAATCTCACAACGTTCGTTTTATCATTCGCAACTCATAACATACAATATTACACAAACACGCCTTCCAATTGAGGCCGTGTGGTTACAGTTTTATGTACTTTTAATTAGTTTTGTAAATTTATTTGGCTAATTGGGGTTAATATGTGATGAGAACAGGATTTTTTTCCTTTGTCATATTATGATATATTTTATGTGTTTTGCATCCATACACACCAATACAAGCAAATTTACATCGTAAAAAACACCAACTTCTTAGGAAATAGCTTTGCGTGTATTAACTTTTTTTGACCAATATTTATAATGCTTTAAACTAAAGCAAACCCATACGAGCTTAACCAAATCTTTCTAACCTTTCATGTGTTAATAAATAAAAATTTCGATCACCTATTGTTTTTAGAATAATTTTGTTAAAAGGAATTAAAGAGCCCCATAAAATATAACTCTAAAGGACCGCGCAGAAGTTTGATGCGTTTTCTAAGATTTTTTTTAACGATTTAAAATATTTTCACATAATTTGTTTTGCTATAATCATAAATTGGCTTGTATTGTTGTGTGTATAAGTGCTTTAAAACATCAAATGCATCATAATTTGACAAAAAATAAAGAAGCCCCCCCTCGGCGAATGCCTGGTCTTGAGTATTCCATCAAACTTATGTTGGATTACTTTAAATTTCGCAATCAGTAATACAGTGAAACCTGCCTTAAATGGAATCGCAAGGCTCCAAGATATTTTTCCACTAAAGTCAGGTTTCCGTTTAATGAAGGTGTACTATAAAAATTAAACCAGGGGCATGCACGTGATTGGGATAAAAATCATAAAATACCGTACTCATTTATACACAGTACTCATTATTTACACTATAAATGAACATATGCAAACATTACACCGAACAGAAAAACATTATTCACTTTGTCTTTATATTTTCCAGTAGTAAAGCAGGGTTTTCTGTACACAGTTTTTACTCTCATGGCTGCCTGACTTTCCACAAACACTTTAGCCTGAGAAATCACAATATGCATATTATAATCATTCCGTTGTAGTGTAAATTGCTGCAGTTCCTTTAAACACTTGAGAGCATCTTGATAAGTCTTCACGCTACACTTTTCTTCTTCCAACACAATGTCATTTTCCTCTTCTTCTTCTTCTTACTTTTCCTTTTTTCCTTTCCAACCTTCTTTAAATTTCTCAACTAAGGCATCGATATCCATTATGTTTGGTTCAGTTTTCACGTTATTGTCTATGTTTATGTAGTCTTCAGCATTGCAGTTATTGAAAGTAGCTTCATGCATGCACTTTTTAAGTCCTGCGGGTCATTATCATTTTCTACACTAGTAGTAACTTCACTCATAGAAAATCCTGCTTTTTCAAAACACTTTGTCACAGTTTCTGGCAACAACTTCTTTACAGCTTGACTTATCCAAATAACCGCATCTAGAACAGAGACGGTTCTTGCAAGCTCAGAGGTGGATGATGTATAATTCATATTGGCGAGCAAAGATTGCATTAATAATTTACGATAGTGCACTTTAACATTCTGAATGGTGCCCTGATTCATTAGTTGAGAAAGACTTGTGGTATTTGGAGAGACCCAAGCAAATCACACGTTGGAAAGTTCAATGTGGGGGTGGCATGTTGCGTTATCCAAAAACAACAAAACATGCCAGTTTTGCTTTTTCATTCTGCCATTAAAAGCCGTTAACCATTCCTCCATGATATGTGACGTCATCCACGCCTTTTTGTTGGATCTCCACTCGGCGGGATGTTTTCGTATGTCCATGTTTCTGAAGCATCGTGACTTTGCTGTCTTACCGATAACTAAGGGTTTCTCCATTTCATCTGACATAAAACCACATAGAAAAACAGTCAATCTTTCTTTGCACACTTTTCCTCCCGAACATTTTTCACCTTTCAAACACAACGATTTATTCGGTAGCGCCTGGAAGAACACTCCAGTCTTGTCACCACTCGCTATGTTTTCAGGTTCATATTCCTCGATTATGGAGTAACATTTACCAAGCCACTCTTTCACGGTTTCCCTATTTACATCACTCGATTCTCCACAAAGTTCGTTAAAAAATATCAGATGTATTTTGCGAAAACTCTCCAACCATCCGTTAGATGCTTTGAAATCAGTTTTCCTTAGTTTTTGAACGACTTTTTAGCGTATTCCTGTACTATTAGAACCGACACGCAGTGATTTTTCGCCCTAACCCTGACAAACCACTCCCACACTATTTCATTAATGTCTTCGTTTGCAGTTTTTTTAAGTTCTCTTTTTATTTTTCCATTAGCACAGTTTTCACACATCTTAAATTTTCCATTTTCTTCTTTATAATCTCGTACACTTGAGTTTTACCGATGTTAAACATCTTCATGATCTACTTTCAGATAATTTATCTCACTCACTCGCATGAATAACTTTTACTCTCATTTTAGATAAAGTACAACTCTTATCTTTGAAGCCATAATGACAACTGCCAGACTAAAGTAACAAATTCAGGCCTAGAGTCCATATTGAGTAGAATTTCCGGAATGGACAAACAATCGAATTTCAATACAGGTGATGCTGTAACGTTAAAATCTAAATTCCAATGGTGATTGACAAGTCATTAGCGTGGAAACTGGGAAGAACAAAGATAATAATCAAGAGGCAATTACAGTTCATAATTCTGTAAACAAGGTAACAAAATAACTAAGAAGGAGAAAGGAAATATACCTGACTTAACATTTCAACTTCTCTTAATATAAAGGAAGACTTAGAGAAAACAAAATTCTGTAGAATGTATAGGCTGTCAACATTTTTTCCAAACGATGTCCACCGGAACATTGGAAAATTTCCGTATAAAGGCTTATTTTTAGTTCCGTTTCCACGTTAGACGGTTTCCGTCTAAGCCAGGGAATTTAGCATGTTTTTCAGCCCTAAAGTCACGGGACCGTGAAATACTTCCATTTAAGACAAGCTTCCTAAATAAAAGGTCCGTTTAAGGCAGGTTTCACTGTATTTTTATAGTTATTTAATTAATACATACATAAAAAAAATGGTGGATCTAAAAATGACAATACATGAATGTAAATTTTCTAGTATTAGAAAAGTAAAAATTGCTAGGCCTACGTGCCATCTGCTGATGACTTTCCCGAGTGAGCCACCGTACACAGATTCCGAGACCCAGCGCTAGATAGTGTTGCCATGAGTTTGGACTAAACTAATAAAACCATTCATTTTTATTTTAAGAGTGTGTGGAGGAAGACCCTCACATATAATTTTCTGTATAGCTTATTTAATGTATGGTTTCCTCTGTGTCAACAGATAATTTAAGATATAATCAGTGCATGTGTTTGCTGTTTATTTTATGTAAATTGTGTACTTGGCTAGGATCTTGTAGAGAGTCGCCAACATCAATGTAAAATGAACATATTTTCCTATAGTAAAGTAGGATTGGTTCGGAGACCCATTATCACTAAAATAAAGTAGAAATGTATTACAAGTTCGAAACGTTTTTTCGAAATCTGAGGTAGTGCCTTTGGCTGGCTGGCGGTTGCCTAGGGATGTTCGATTCATGGGCTTTTGAATCAATTCAGGCAAAAGATCGAGTGCATTGAATCGATCTAACGAATTATATTAATCAAGTTTGATTAGACAACACTAACTAAAGTGGCGCACTCAGAAATTAACACAAGGGTGGCTGAGGGCGGGTCGTCAAAATGTATCACCTGGGAGGAGGGGGGGCAGCAAAAATGTATCATGGAGAGGGGTGGTTGAGGTGTTAAAAATGCACTGAGGGTGGTGTTGGGGTGGGGGCGTCAAAATGTATATAAGAGTGGGGCAGCGGGGCCAGTGGAGTGGTGGGGGGAAGCGTAAAAAATTTATCAAACGAAGGGGTTGGGGGAGGCGTCAAAATGTATTGAGGGGAAGGGGGTCGTCAAAATGTGTTGCGAGGGAGGAGGCAGCAAAAATGTCTAACTTATTAAATGCCTCTGGAAGATTTTTTTGTGGTAACCACAAAGGGTAGTGCTTTAAATAATGTGCGTGGCCTTACATAGAATGCACACCTTGTTTCTGTTCTTTTTTCCAATTTATAAATTTAGGCGCACTTGTGTGTAGTGGTAGGCTTACTATAATAATCTATTCACATTGAGGAGCACCATAAATGTTTTACTCGTAGAGAAGAATCAGTGGTGGTGGAAAACCATATTTATGTAAGGGGAAGGCGGCAGTTAGTAAAATGATGTATTTTTTTAGAGGTTTTTTGTCCTCCAACTAAAAGGGGATCCAGGAGCTTCCGGGAGATTCTTAAGAAAATCAACTTATTTTCTTTCCTCAGTCACAGCGAATTAATCTTTCAGAAACTGTGAAATCAGTACACCCTACTTGTTTGAATTAATTGTTAGAGAACCAGTTATTGTACTAAGACTAAACACACTTGTTGGCATTCGTCTTGAGGAAACCTCACACCTTTTTGTGGGAGGGTGTGTCTCAAAACTTGGGAATCATTAGCTTGGTGGAAGTGTAGATTGTAGATGTAAGCATTCTATAACTACTAAAATTCCATGGGGGAAATCAACGAAATTAAATTTCCCTGAATCGATTCGAAGTTTTGATTTCTTTCGATCTCTCGATTCGATTTTTTTGAAAGCGCTAGAAAAAGAATCGATACGTGAATCAGATTGAGGCCTTTGAATCGATCCAAAAAATCGATTAATCGAGGGCAGAGAATTGATTTTATAAAATATCGATCTAAGATCGAACATCCCTACTGCTGCCTCTTACTTTCCATCGCAAGACTCACTATGACTCACTCCAAGGGGAAAGAAATGATGGTAGGAAAGAATAACGAGAAAGCCACGGACTCCGGATACACCCTCTTCCCCCCTCCACCCACTACCCCAACCTGGACACGTCCTCAGTACACCCGACCCTCCCTCCATGCCTTCAGCCGCCCCTCAGATACTAAACAATTCCCCTCCACCTCCATCCAGTGGGAACATCTAACCTGGGACTTTGCGGAGATCCTCAAGAAAAAACTCTTCGGAGGATGATGACACGCCCCCTCCCCCCTCAAACACCCCCGTACCAAGTGACTTATCCCATCCCATCCATAGTCCCTCAACCANCCCCCCCTTGTAGATAACAAAATGTACTCAGCAGAAGCCATGGGATTAAAAACTGGCAATATTGCATGGCGTATCCTGGAAAGCATAAATCTTAGACTTGAATACATTTCCAAACACATTACCTATCTAGTTCGAAAGCTAATTAATTATTGCAAATGAATGGTCATATTTTCTTGATTCAAAACATTTTTAACATATTCTAGTGAAATTATATGAATTTAACTATCACACATAAGTATCGATAGCAATTGAGAACCTTCCAAAGTAAGATATTGAAGTGGTATTGTAGATATTTTAGCATGCAATGATATATTTTAACGTGCAATAATTAATGTTTATTATTATAACTTTCCCAAAATTACAAAAGCTAACATTCCAAGCGTCGAATGAAAATATTTATTTAGTCGGAAAATAAGGGTAGGTCCTAATATTGCTGAAATAAACTAGGTACCTATTTATTATTTTTGATGAGAAGAAATGGCTTGTTCATGAATGCACTATTTTAGGGCGAGATATTTCAGTAATGACGGAAAAAACCTATTTTGCTATTTAAATTATTTATACTTACTACTAACCAGAAACATTTGAATAAAAATTAAAATTAGTAATCATTTAATTTAGACTATGTGTTTCTGTTTAGAAAATCATTGAAAGAAAAAAATATTTTTTTTTTACTACAACTGTTAATTAACAAATCCTGTTTTGAAGTTTCTACTCCATATATTTTGAAGATAGCTTTAAAGTGAAGTACATTAAGCACATATAGGTATTAAGGCGGTCGTGGGCCCATATATTGCCTTCACGTACTTGTTTTTTGATCTGCTACCTTGAAATCCTTTCTCCCTTCTTAGGTTTGAGCCCAAACCTTCAACGTTGCTGGATATTCTGTAAACGTCCTGTCTGTTGCTATACAGTTACACTGGATCTGGGTTGGTGATGTTACATTAATGCTAATTAAAAAAACAACACTTGTAAGTTTGAACCATTCATTAAACAGCACAATAACAAGTTTCTTTCTCGAAAACAAACTGGATTCCACGTTTAGACTGTTCTTGAGAGGGGGGGCTTCCCCGGGCCACATTTCCCCCGAAAATTATGACATTCATTCAGTGATTTTTCTAAATTCCACATCAAAAATTGGTGTAACAGATAATACAAGCAATACTTACTAGCAATAAGTCTTCGCAATAGCGTTAGGATTCCATTCCAAATTCCTGAAAACCCTATATTTATGTAATTAACGATTTATGTTATTCGAGTAATGGGTTGCAGTAGGTACAGTAAAATACGCCACCATTGTGCCACCACTCTCACTCCACACAAAACTAACAGCGCAATGGTGGCGCATTCTGTTACATCTTTACATTTCTAGCTCAACTTCGGCAACCAGTACATGGAGGTGCAGGCTATGATAAACAAACTTGTATTTATCAAGTTGGCACTTGTAATAACTACACGAACTGGAGCTAAATTAAGTTAACTAGTGATGGCAATTTGTTATATTTCTCGCTTTTGCAAGTCTTCCGTTATTTTTTCTTGGTTAATAATGTGAATTAAACAATGCAGAATGTTTTAACCTATATGTGTGATTAAATTAATCTGCCGCAATGAGTGTGCGTAAATTTTATAGTGGTGCTGCCAAGCGTAAAGAAAAAAAAAAAAAAACACCGTGAACAAGAACATTTAAATAAACTTCCGAAACTTAAGTACTTCTTTGCCACGAAGGACGAACCTCTTCAACTTAGAGAACCAGAACTGTGCCGTGGTAAGACATCTTCTACTTCTTCACCATTATCACACTGTTAACTTTCCACAACATACAATATTCTCAAACTCAGAAAATCTAAATCCGATCGACATATCTCAAGAATTTCCCACATCTTCAGTTTCAAGTAATGAAGCTGTACAGTCTCAAAGCACCGGCAATTGTGGTGTAAGCAATTATGAACGGGCTGTAGATATTGATAGCGCTGTATCTACAATGATACAGCAGGATCCTGCAACCTGGCCTATGATAATCATCATTGACGAAATAATTGAGTATTGTGTTGATAAAGGACCAGACTATTTTCAGAGTAGTGACGGAAAATTTACTGCTTCAGCCAGACAGAATCCTAAATGTATAAGAAAATTAACTACATCTACATTTGTGGACGCGCTTGAAAACGGCGAGCGTTGACAGAGAAAATGGTTATTGTATTCCAAATCTACAGAAAACTTTTTTTTTTCTTCTCATGCAAACTTTTCAGTAACTGTAAACGAGATTCTCAGTTTTTGACTGGTTTTTTTCAATTGGAAGAGAACTGGAGAAAAACTGAGGGATCAAGAAAACAGTGTGGAACAACGACTGTTTGTTAACGTGGGCTCTTCGAAAGAGTAAAAACATGTCCGTTTCCTCACATTTAGATTCACAACTAAATTATAAAATAAATTACTGGAAAAATGTTATTTTTAGACTAGTGGCTGTTGTGAAATGTGCAGCCGTACGAGACCTTCCATTTCGCGGTTACAAGCAGATGCTTGGGTCACCTCGCAACGGCAACTATATAGGAATTGTGGAACTCCTTGCTCAGTTTGATCCCTTTTTAAATAAACAGTTAAGGATACATAAGGACATATATCATATCTTTCTTCTGATATCTATGATGAATTCATTGAACTAATGGGAAACCAAGTTAGGAATCATTTACAAAATGAGATTAGAGAAGCCAAATATTTCTCGACAATACTGGATTCTTCACCTAATATTTCACATACTGATCAATTGGCCTTTGTGTTTATATATTGTATTCAGGGCGATATTGTTGAAAGGTTTTTATCTTTCATTCCAGTTTACAGCCATATTGAAAAATATTTAAGTGAAGTGGTTGTACTAGTATTCTAAAAGACAACGCCATTGATATACAGACTGCAGAGATCAAAGCTATGAGAATGCAGCCAACATGTCAGGTAAATATGAAGGTCTCCAAGCACACACTAAATAGACAAACAGTTCTGTGCTTTATGTTCCATGTGCGGCACATTCACTAAACTTGGTTGGCATAAACAGTGTTGATGAATGTCTAGATGCTACAAAACTATTTTTGTTTCTTGAAAAGTGTTACTCTTTCTTTACTGCTTCCACTCACAGGTGGTTAAAGTAATGTTAAAGAGTATGGAAAGTGGTAGCAAGCCAAAAATAACTGTTAAGAGCTTATCTGAAACTAGGTGGTCATGCAGGGAAGATGCATTAAGAACTTTGAACATTCATTATGATGAAATTTATAGTGCTTTCTGTGAAATTTCAAATGATAAAAATTAAACACAGCTACAAGGATAGAAGCAACCTCTCTGATGAATAAAATGAATTACTTGGAATTTGCATTTATTACTGTATTGGGGAATGACATTATGGAAATTTCTGTAGGGTAAGTAAGCATCTTCAGAAACCAGAACTCGATGTAGGAACTGGTCTTCATTTACTGAATTCCTTGAAAGTTTTTGTTTCCAATCTGAGACTTGACTTTGAAAAAATGGAAGTTAGAGCAAAATAATTAATCAAGCATGTGTTATCAGCTTACAAAAATACCCAACATTGCAAAAAGTATCTTGATGGCAAAGACAAACTTTCCACTATTGTAACATCCCGTGACAATTTCAGAATTTAATCAATGATAAGCTCAACATGGAACTTTAAAAGAGAGCTGCTTCCTAAAAAAGAATTTTCCACAGCATTTGTGTTTCCTTGTAGATTAACTACGATAAGTAATGATGAGCTCAACTTGAGCGCTGATGAGTTGGTCAAACGGTGCATTAAGGATCTGCAGCCAGTATTGAAGAGTGAAGTACTACAGCTCTCTTATTTTCTCAAAAAACTTCAGATTGAAGATTCTGTTTCTTTTTTCACAGCACAGGAAATTCTGCTACAATTATATAAAAGTGATGTAATTGATGTCTCCCCAAATATAGCATTTGTTATGTGCTTGTATTTGACATTACCAGTTTCAAACTGCGAAGGCCAGTTTCCAAACTATCTTTTGTAAATAACCGATTTCGATTTGCCATGACACAAGGAAGCTTGAACTTGCTGACGGTGATTTCTTCAGAACATGACTTTATGAACAATATTTTGTTTGATGGACATATTAGTATGTTTGCCGTTAAGAAGGCGAGAAAGAAATTGATTTCAAAGTGAGTTGATTAATATATCGTTTTATTTATATATTGTGTAAATTAAACTAAACAACTAAACTAAAACTAAACAACTTTAAAGGGGATTTTTTTTTGTTAACTTAATTCGATTGATTGTTTCCATTTAATAAAGTACAGTGATTTAATGGGTTGATCATTATTTCACAAAACATGTGAAATTATTAAGTAACATAAATACGTATCAATATGTTATAACGGTTTGATGCTAAATTGAAAAACTGACGTACAAATGGGGCTCTCAGATTGTTTTTGCCCTGAGCCTCATATTTCCTAAACACGTCCCTAACTGTTTTGGAAACTATTACGCCAATGAACCGCCTGACCTGTCATCTAGTGTTACACACGGTAGACTCAGAGGTTAAGAGCTTACGGTGACGTAGAGAACGACGTCATACTCTACTAAAGTTATTCCTATTTACAAAGGTACGGGATAAGTGTGATCCCAATAACTATGAACCTATTTCTGTTATATCGACTGTCTTAAAAATAATGGAGAAAGTTGTTAGGTTAGGTTTTGGTTGGAAGAACAGTTTAGAACATTCAAACATATTTCTGTGTGGCCAACTCTGACAACATTTTATTACATTATTTGTGTTATTTTAAAGGTATTGATAATATATATCAAAAGTAACAGCTGCAGATGACATGACTTGATGTATGAATATAGTAAAATTGTTTTAGTAACTTAAATAACTAACAGATGCTGCTCTTCATACCAAAAGCATGCTATAGTTATAAAGTCTGGACATAAAATGTAGTAGTAGGTCAAGCACAATTATTGCACACATTTATTTTGTAGACAAATATAAAATATGTTTTAGACCATAATACTTATTCTGCAGCTCTTCTCGTAGATTTAAAAAAACCTTTGACTAAACCTTGAAGTATTGATATTAAAACTGTCATATATATATATATATATATATATAATATAAGAGGAAAGATACTAGTCTGGTTTAAAAGCTTATTATCTATGTCAATAATCTGATGTATGTACCATTTACGGGACAAATCCAACTATATGTGTTTTTTAATAGTGAGACTTTGGTCAAGGACATCAAAATATAATTGAGTCTGATAACCCTCTAATAAACACAAAACAAATGACTTAGGATAAACAAACTATCATTGAATCTAGAAAAGCGCAATTTTATAATATTTAATAAACGCAATTAGTAAGCCTGTGTTAATCCATAATTTTCAGTTTCGAATCGAATCCGGATCTTGCCTAACTTAATAAAATCGAATCTGAATTTTGCAATATTAAGATTCAAAATTTCTAATCGAATTTTAATCTTAGTAAGATTTGGATTCGAAATTTTGAAGGGTCGATCAGGCTGATCAACGAGGAACACTGTAATTAACCTTTCAATTAATTATCGAAATAAACTTCTGAAACAGATAAATCATGTAAAACACTCCAAGATACCCATTTGGAATCAAATTATTATCTAGCAATTTTAAAACATATTTCAAGTTTTTGAAAAATCAGCCATCATTAGACCTTAACCACCCATAAACAAATTATTACCCCAATAACTAATGTAACAATGCTATTTGTGATGTAACAGTTAAAACAAATTCAAGATACACATTTTAAACAAAATTGTTAGAGATATTTTTGAAAAATATGGGATACAAAAATATCACTCCTTAGTAAACTACTCTTAGTTTGAGCGCTAGGGTGAAAATTATTAACAAAAATAAAGTGTATACCCTACTTGACGACCTCATAATATTTCCGATCCTATTGGTCGCAGTGCGAGTCTCATATTTTTCGTCATATAATCTAGTTTAAGGAATTCCTTATGTATTTTCTCGGTCTGAGGCGTGGGAATATTTACCAGCAAAAAAAACACATTATTACTTGATTTTCGCACTTTTTAAATCAAACTTTAAACAGCTATATCTCCACTATTACTAACCTTATAGAGCTCTGGCTGGTCTCATTATTTTTGTTAAAAAAAATTTCAAAACAAAAGATCCCCTACCTCTTTTGCGAAGTTCTGCATAGTCTAGAAGATGTAGCGCAAAACTGGAAAATTGAACCATTTTCAGCATTTTTTAAATGTTTCCCTCTGATACATCAAAATGCACCTATTAATGCTATTAAATACCCGTAACTAATAAGTCGATTTTTAGCTTATTTCGACTGGCATAAAGGGTTAAAATCAGTTCATGGCACTGGAACTAGGCTCTGAGATAAAATCAGTTCGTGGCACTGGAACTAAGCTCTTAGATAAAATCAATTTGTGGCACTAGAACTAGGCTCCTAGATAAAATTCCAAAGGATATGAGTCTTCCACCGCATCAATTTAAAACAAGGCTAAAAAAAGTGAACTAAAGAAACTACTATAAAATTATGTAGGCCCCTAACTTACGTTGCTGTTTTTATTATAAATAATTAATCTAAATATTAATATATACTAGAAAAGATGTATTGAAATACGGTATTTATAGCCTTTTATTTTGTATAATTTTGTACATGTTTATTTCCATATCTTAACGTAAGTAGGGTATATAGTGAATTTATTGATTTTTTCTTAAATAATGTTTAACTTTTCAATCTAGTTTTGCTTACTATATAAATTAAATTTTGTCCTTAGACGGGCATGCTTGGAATTAATATAGTTGATATGACACCAACTTGACGTCAATATATTATATTTACTTTGTATCTATCACTATATTAAATTTAAACCAGAAGTTTTTATTTTTTCATAATGATTTGGCTGCAACCTAGTAAACTTGTAGTAAGTTAATTTGGAAGTCCATTCTGCTTCCTTCTCCCAGACGTGTCACGAAACACATTTAACTCCAAAATAAGAATTAAGGTCCGTCATTTGTGGATATAAAACATACCTTTTAATTAAGTTGTTTATATGAGAAATGTGTGGATGCAATTCAGCTCCCCCTTCGTTTCTATAGGCTGGACATCATAGCTCATATCACCAGGGGAAAAGGGTGGGAGAACACACGATCTAGCGGCAGACCGAGTTCCTTAAGGAGCTTTACAATTGAAGGGGCAACCCGCAACCCGCATTTCACCCATTTACCCAAAGGTTATTCTTATTCTGATATCTCAACTATCATGAATGATAGTAAAATATTTACTGTGTCAAATTTAAGGCATATATGTCAGACCCAAAATTTAATAAAACCATGGAATAATTAGATAAAAAATTAGATAGACATTAATAAATGTGTTTGAGCTTCATACTATTAATTGAAAAGGATTTTTTTTAACCGTGCATTAATAATCTCAAATAGTTTAGGCTTGCAACAGTATGATTATAATTTGGTGTTTATACACGAAAAAACTGCATAAACCCAAAAATACAATTTCCATGCATTTTCTATTTAATATTCCACTGGAGATAGGTCACTTTACCACCATTCTATTCTTGTCAAACCCCCATTAAGTACGCCTGGTTGGATGCGGAAAGGGTTAAGGTCTCGGCTATCTTTGAATGATCTTTTAAGGCCTAAAAAGTTTCTAACAAGGCAGCTTTGTTTCAGGTGCTAGGGCTGTATTGGTTGGCACGGGTGTTTTACACTAGTATTATAATTTGTTGCGATCTTTTTTTTT
>CABFWO010006100.1:0-38721 GCA_902155825.1 Timema genevievae
GCAGTCAGCAGGATTGATAAAATATGTGTTTTTTGTGGTTATTTTGAGCTCCTTCCACACTGTTCCACAGCCTCCTAAATCAGAAATAATGGCACATACTTTGATTCCTGAAGACTCTACAGCGTTAATAATCATGAAAAGCAATGATTCGTTCATAGTCTTGTCGAAATCAAAATACACTGGCTGTTTCCATTGAGCTGATAGTCCTCTAATTAGCACAACTTGAACTTTGGAGTGAGGGCAGAGAATTTGGTCCAGTCCAACATCGTAGACAACCCTGCTGTCTATGTGAATTTCATCAAAACATAATACACAAAGTTTATCTGTTGTAGGTAAATCTTCACATCATTTTGAAACCAGTGCCAGTACATTGTTAAGAATACCAGGAAAACAGGTAAACTTAGCACACCACCAACATAAAGTTGATGAGGAAGGCAAAGGGAATACAAGTTTTTTTCTCTCCAAAAATCATACGCTTTACGACATAGGGCTCTTATCATAAGGGAGCGTGAAATTTCTTCACTTGTCCATCGAATCATTTTACCCTTACAGGCCAATGATTTGAGTTGTGTGGGTGTTAATAGTTTTGCGAAACAGTTAGTTAAACGACATTTTTCTTCATATTTAATGTTTAATTAAGCATAATTGTCGCTTTAGTGATTTTGTTACACTAACATGCTTATTATTTTGTTTAGAAAGTCTTTTAGATTTTCGAGCATATGTTTTAAAAAAATTTTGTTTCTCCTTCTTAAATACGTTCAACTGTATTTTTAAGGCATCTACAGTTTTTCTCAGTGTTTTAGTTTCGTCGAGCAATTGCTCGTAGTTTACACAGTTATCACACTTAACAATTTTATTTTCTTCAAAGGCGGAATAACTCGGAACAATTTCATTTATTTCAACGCGCGTTTTTTTAGGGCCTAAATTTTCAATTCTTTCCAAAGCAGCTAAACGAGTACGTCTGACAGTAAGCCTTTCTTCTCTAAGGAAAGACAATTTCAATTCATTACCTTGTTCCCTCTAACTCGTTAAATTCAAAGATGGAATAGCGGTTATTTTTAGTGTTTTTCTTTGTGGTAAACCTAATACACGATTTTTCATATCATCCTCATAATCAGAGATAGGGAAATGGTCGCTACACACATAGGCATTTTTAAAATTTACTAAGTCTAATCGTTTACACTTATTTATCCAAAGTTTGCAACTTACGGGATCCTTTGGGAACCTGTGATATACAACGTTGATTTCCTGTTTTTTTGTTTTCTATGAATAATTTGTGTACGTTGCTACAGTACAACTACTCATTCTTTTTCTTGTTCCAAACACACTTTAAATGAAAGGTTTCAGCAATATCTCCACATCACTAACGTTCACAAAACAACAACAACAACAACAACTTTAAACTGTATAGACAGAAACTTTAAAACGAAATGAGTAAACATCACGCATTGGAATACTATTGTATTAACACGTGGTGAGTTGGATGGTGCCGCACTGTGTCTGGCCGGTGACGTCACGGCAGTGCTCCCCCCCTCCAACTAGCGGAACCAAGGCGGCAGCGTTAGCATCAAAGAACTGGGAAAGCCCTTACTATATAGCCCTGGGGCTTACTACCACAGGTTCAACCCCTCTGGATATGCGTGGGAAGCATGATTCCAGCCTTAACAAACTGTCAGAGGAGACCGTCAACAACATCATGGACCGCAGAAACACAGGACAAAAGAAGCGATTATAATGGACTTCCAAAAAACTCTACATGACCCCAATATCACTAACAACCATACTTTTACCAAAGACAGCTGGTTCTTCATGTTTAACATAGACGTTCTTTCAAGGTATCATGCCATCTTCTATACTCATGCTGAAGTGTTTTTATTTTTCTAAAATAAATTAATTTAAGGGTAGTTTACTTACAACAAATTTTAGTAAATATTAACATTTTACGAAATTAGTCTTAAAGATTGAGTTCAAAATGGGTATCTGGGAATGTTGTTTCATAATAAATAAAAGCAGGTTTTCATTTTTACGAATTACAAATAAGTTATTTTTGAAAATTCGAAATTTGTTAAAAATATTTTAACAATATGATTTAAAGTTTATTTTTAAAGAGATGGTATTGGGATTAAACAAATATGAGTTTGTTACTAAAAAACTTATTTAAGTGAATTTTACCGAAAACCTATTTTTGAAAGTTTTCTTCAAATCTATAATACACACTTTGAGAACGTTAGTGCGATTATATCGATCGATTTATTTTTAATTTGGTTACATGATGATAATATCGAAACTGAAATTAATACAAATCACTAAAAAATAATTTAATAATAAATAACATAAAAATATTTACATAAACTAGAAACACACCCACACTTTACAATATGTAAATATAATAGTAATTATATTATCTAGACAATTTTTAAATACTATTACATTATCAAGGCCACTTGTTATTCATGGCACACACATGTATTCCCACTGTTATCATTAATAAAGACCAGACCAGACGATGTTCTCTATCCAGGGCACGAAACTTGCCACCTTGGTGTAGACAGAGGGTTCCCTGCCTCCACATAGTGCTGGTCCCAGACTCGTGACGCCCACAACAGAGTAAATCTCTTTGCTAACACTAACCGCCATTGTCTGCAGAGGACCACCTGAGTCGCCCTAAAACACGCAAACACTGCTGGTTAACATAGTTGATTGAAATAAGTTATTGAATAAATCATGACAATATATTTAATATCCATAAAATAATGTTATTTATGAAGAAAATAAAATATAATTATAATTTAGCTGTTAACAACATTGACATGAAATCAGATGAAAATTATTAGAATAAATATATTCATATGAAGTATTTTATATTTTGCAACAGTTTCGTGTTCTTATGGTCAACATAGCTTTGTATCAAAATGCCAATCAATCTATCCAACATAATACTTTTTAAAATCTGCAATTAAAGTGAATCTTTAGCTGATCGTTGAAGTATGAAATAGATTGTGTGTAGATAAATAATCTTAGTAACCAAATACTTTAATTGAGGTACGAGATATATTTTCAGAACTAAAAACCATAGAAAAGTGAACAATGCAACTATTTGATGAACGGATCGGAACCTTTTCAATAAGTCTTTGAATTAAAATTTATATTTATCAATCACTATAGCTGACCAAAGGTTATAATAGCTATTCTGAAAAAGTGGTGCATACGTGGAAACTCACTCGGACCTTCGTTGGAAGGGTAGGAATCGCAAAGATGAGGGTACACATACTAGTCTTTTATACTTGGCCGTTCTGTTTTAAAATTATTCTATGAACTTCGGTGACATTATCAAGGGCAAGTTCCTCACAGATTTGCCTAAGCGGTGCACTGACAAAAAATTGGTAAAAAATATTACTTTCCTTCCCTATATATTCGTCCAAATTTTCAATTTGCAAAGGTGTTTCAATTATGAAGTTCTAATGACTGGAAGTATTTTAATTAGTATTTTAACATTCATGACATGTAATTGGAGTTACGACTTGTGGTGGACGGCGCAAACTGCATTTTGAATGTTATTCATGGTTACATTTGATTCGTTTTCGTTTGGTGCTCTCTATGATTTGGTTGGGAACTAGATTTACACCTAGTTACATTTATTTTTAATATGTTGGATAGAAACTATTAGTTGATGGGACTTGTGGAGATCTTAAGGATGCTACTTTGTTTTAGTTGAGGTTACAGGTGGTTTGTATTAACATCTGATTAAGTTTTACTGTCTGTGTGTCCGAAATATTTATATTTTTAAATGAGGAAGTTCCATAAACTTTTAAAAACCGTAGGAATGTAGGTAAACCGAAATCCTCTTCTGTTTCTGAAGTCATAAACTGTGAGACAACATCGACACCGTAGCCTACTGCGAGTTCAATACCTCTGCCTACATCGTCCAGCAGTTAAAGGTTGAAAGAATCTTTGGGGAGGTATAAAGAATTTATAAGTGATTTAGAAGATGAAATGATAAACTTTGCTAGTTTCAAAGAGATCCTGAGCAAAGTTGCTGTTTGTGTTTACTGCCACGGTAGGTTATCTTTCCAAAATACCGCCATTGCAGGCTTAGCCTACAAAATGACTATTTTTTGTTCCGTGTGTGATTCATGCGAATTCAACGCGAGATCCTTTCACTGTACACTCTGCTCCACTCTGCAACAGACAATGAGAAAAACCCCCGGGTGGTGTTTGATGACGAATAAACTTTTAATTTAACTGGCAAAGTAAACCGTCACACTATTCTCATATGAGTCATGGAAAAATCCCATGCAACAATCGAGCACAAGTGAGATTCACCTAAAGTTAACCTAGTCAACAATTAGTGGTCACTAATCTGGATATTTTCCCAAATGAACAATGATTCCAGCAACTTCATTTTCAAGCAAGATAAGAAGCTACCTCATTGGTATTTTAAAGTTCGACTTTATCTAAACGAATTTCTACCTCCCTGATGGATTGGTCACAGTTAATCTATGACTCTTGTGTTATACATATGGCCCCTTAGGTCACCAGATCTTACGCCGTGGGACTTCTGTGTACGTGCCATCTTTGCTCACAACCCTGGATGAGCTCAATAATAGCGTTGTTAATGTTGAGGAGTCGGTGACAATGGACATTCGGGAGCGAGTATGGGAAGAATTTGACAATCGTCTCAAGGTTGTTTGTACAAATCAGAAAAGTCACATATAGTATTTATAAAATGAGAGACAGAACTTGGACAGTTTGTCTTTTGTTTGATGTAGCACTAATAAATCTGTATTACTGAATTTTAAGACTAGAGTCATTCGAAATATGATGAATAATTTTGAATAGCACTTAGCACTTGAGCGTAAGTTGGGGACGACTCTGTAACTAGTTGTTCTGTATAATTTCTTACCCTACAAGTACCCTTAATTCCCTTGGGATCATAGGCACACAACATATCCGTTGTGACACCATTCCTTAGAGTTCGGCCTGATCGAGCATATGTCTGGTTGCATTGATTCAAAGGCATCATCTTAACTTGGGCTTTCATCAGCAAGTTACTTTTCTTCTCACCTGAAAAAAAAGCAAGGTGGATTGCATTTTCACACTGTTAATGTTGTTAAGTACGGTTAAAGCCGCGTTTAAAAATGATATATAATTTGAATTTAAAAGGAACAAGTTAATATAAAATTCCTAACAAAACTTGCAGTTTTCAAGAGTTATTTCCATATGGGATTATTTAACTTAAGGTGGGATATTACTATTAAATAAAGTTTAAATAAAAAAAGTTTATTAGTATCTAGTGAAAAACAAATATACCGAACAAAAATTATCAATGATAAATATTAATCAGTGGCTCCTCAGCAGGTAATAAAGTTACTCTTCTTTCAATAGTATCCACAGAGTTGTTTAGCAACGTCGACCAGATTACATCTTTCATGAAAACTAAACTGTCAACTCAATAAAGGAGAAACCCAGCCCATTCAAAGCTTATTTAATATCCTAACTTCTACTAGACATAAAGAATAACAAGAACATATTATATTATTATATGTGAAAATATAAACTGGATTGCACTAACACTAACGAGAAGGTAAACACTGTTCGATTAAACCAAGAATTCTAAGTGAAACGGAAATCTTTATTTTATAAACAATGAGCTACAGAGTTGTGTGTAAGAAGACCAGTTGTTTAATTTCATCAACATAGGAATAATAAGACATATAATAAAAACTCCATGGTGTCAGCCAGCAATTAAACCATACCGACTGAAGCCGCTATCTGTTGGCAAATATTGATAGTGCCAACTTACGCGAATAGATGGGTTCATGTAGTCAGCACAACTAACCCTCCAGCCCTTAATATCAATTTACTAGACCGGAGCCGCTTCTTTTTCCATTCCCTTAGCTCCTCATTTGTACTCACGGGGCTAAGTAGACACCGGTCCGCTTCACAGAAAAATATGGAATCACCGTAGATCAAACCCGGAATTTCTGGCCAGAAACTCTGACCACTACACCAAAGAGGCGGTCAAGACTTTTTTTTTATAAATTACAATTATATTTGAGTTTTCTCTTGGCTCTGAATAGGTATGGTAGGGGAGCGGCTTTTACTAAAATAACGGTCCTGATCCCTCCGCTTACCTTGAAAGGTAGCAAGCGTGTATTGATTACAGGGTTCCACTGTGGTATAGCTTATAAGATACAGCCATTGTATGGTTTATCATAGAAAGGCTAATTACTTTCGGTGTAATCCAAGTGTGCATCAACCCGTGAACTTAATATTTACCAATAAAGTGTTAAAGTGTAACACAAATTTAAAGATTCACTAAGAGCAGAACACAGATTTACCTCAGGTGGGTCACAAAGGGAATATCAACTTGTAAATTATACCATTTTTGGTTGCCATGATTATATTTAGTTTGTTTACCATGACGCACTAACAGGAAAAGTTTGGATAACCACAACAAACTGTTGTTGTAAGGAAGCCATATTAGGCTACCAGAATTATTATTTCTGCGGTGGTTATATACTTGTGATAATTTTCGTTATTACTCTTTTCTACTGCGTCATAAGACCAATAAAGGAATTATTGTAATATTTCATCCAAGAAAACCTTTAGTCCAGAATTAATAGTGTAACACCACAATCAACAGAAATACAAATTCTCCCAGTTAATATTCTCAACTACTCTCCTCACATAACCTTGAGCTCAGATCTGTTTTAAAACAGCACTGTTCAAGACAAACTACTATTCTGGCTAGTTGTCCCTCGGCACTTTAACACACTGTAGGGATTCCCTTGAGGAGACGTATATTACTATTTCCGCTATATTATTTTTATTAATATGCTATTTGTATTGCATTATCTTCCACATCTTGTTTGCCTCGCCAAATTTGGACACCCTTCTATCCAAAAGCCCACCCACTGAGTGGGTATTCAATGATTACTCCACACGTTGAAGTCAGAAGTAAAAAGGGTCCTAAACCCCGAACTAGTCAGTCACACCTGCCACTAAAGTCTTAAAGATGGAAGTTGGTTCAGGCCGGTTAAGAACTTAACTATCATGAGTTTGAAGTAGGGGTTATTTAAATGCTTCATAAATTTCAGCCCTGCTTGGCATGTGTGCAATCAACAGTCAAATTAAAGAATACGAAAGCCTAATCGCTACCGCCAAGCGTGCCCGCCAACGCATAATAAAAACAAAATATCGCTAACACATTTGACGGTACGAAAACTACACGAATATTTTTATCAAAGAAATACTTAAATTACATCGAAATGAAAAGGGACAAGTTGTATAAGATCACAAGTTCAGCGCAAAACACGCCACTCTCCTGGTCTAGGTCACTCATTGACCCACCCATGCTCCGACGAGAGGAAACACGACCTTCTTGAGAACCCAGTAACTATTCAATTCTCCTACAAGACAGCATCGAACCCCCGGCCCAGACAGAAAACTCGTGCGCAACCAACCGCGCACGATCAAGTGGCCGTGCGGGCGGATTACCTAGACAGCGCAAGTGAGACCAGGGAAGAAAAATCTAGTCGAATAAGGAACTCTTGGAGGATTTACGGGAGCCGTACACAGGCATGGCTTAGTTACAGCCAGTATTAATTATTACGAGACCATTATAAACTTTCGCCCGCAAAGAAAATGAGTGCGGGTTGTCTTGAGAGGAATGGTTTATTTTGTAACATGAGTAGGCCTATTATAGATTCTTATCATACGTTAACCATGTAAGATAAATAGACTTAAGGGATCAGTCTCTTTTTAAATAACTATGGTATTAGAAACATTTATTTCGCTTGTTAAATAAGTTGTTTTAAGACTCACCCAACTTGTCGGTAGCCCCCCATCCTGTTATGATGAGATTTGACTGGGGAACGTCGTCCTTCGTGTAGAGGCAGGCGGGCAGGATGTTACTGGCGGGCCTGACGGGACGGGACAGTCTCACAAGCGCGATATCATTGTAGTTCTTATTGTAGTTGGGATGTATGATTACTTTATCTATGGCGTGATTCTCTGAGACATCACCTCTTGCTGTCAGATCCACTCCACCTAGATGCACACGTGTCAGCTTCCTTAAAAATTAAACAAGAGGAATAGGTGTTAAATACGAGAACCACGGGCTACATTTTCAAATTATTTCAGTGTGAGACATGTTCAGATATAAAGACATCAAATAAAATAGAAGGTTAGGATTATATCCTATTTGACAGTAATTTGTGTAACTATTATTGAAGTTCATAGGCGCGTCGACACGTTGAGATCATTAGCCCCTTAGTTAAATAAAATGAATAACATATTAAAATAATCATAAGAAACAAATATATACAATAATTCATCTGTTGAACATTTCATTTGCTAGACCTACACAAAACACTAATTGCTGTAGGTAACGCTAACTGGTTATCTCCCTCCCTATTTTGCCCCTCGCTTGAATACAGTTTTCTTAGAATCCACTACACCCTATCCTCGTCCACATACCTGCCTCTTCCTCCAGCCCATCCCCATTGCACCATGCGTTTGATTCTCTTCGAACAGTGTTGAAATATAATCTCTAAGGGTCACATCTCCGTAAACATTTCTCTCTCTCTCGTTTTTGATCCGTTTTACTCTCGTGTGTAAAAGGATAAATCAAGCTCTTAATATACCGTTGATAAACCTTGTGAAGTGATAGTGCGAAGATATAAATATGTTAACTAGTTCAAACTTATATATGTTTATATATTATGTATTAATGATGTCATTCAAACACACAGTTTTATAGGGGAACTCCTCGTCGCATAACTAATATACAGGTTGGATGAAAATCAATACCTATTTTTTAATCAGATTATCTGAGAAACTACATTAGCTCTGGCAGACGTGTTGGTACTGTTTAGTATGATTGCCGCTAGGTACCGTGCGAAGTTTGAAAGTCAGTATAGTGATGGTTCAGAGGCGGCAGAGGAAACAGTGGGGTAGTAATACAGTGCTTAACCCCCCCCCCAAAAAAAACCTCTCACATGAAATTAATGACACCGGGTAGTGTGAATGATGAAAGGCGATCTGGAAGACCCTCGACATCCGCATCGGAAGGCAATGTGTATGTTGTTCGAGCCATGTTTCAACAAAGCCCTTCATAGTCGACAAGACAGGCTGCTAGAGAAAGTGGAGTGTCACGTTACACCATTATGACCGGTTTAAGAAGCGGGCTACACTTTCGACCTTGGAAGCCCCATTATGTTCAACAATTGTTTGACGAGGACTGAGACAGGAGGATGGAATTTGTGAAATTATACTTGGATGGAAAGATGATTATCCCGATTTGTTTAGCAAAGTTTTGTGGTGTGATGAATCTGTGGTTTACGTTGGTGGGGGTGGGGGTCAACCGCCATAACGGGCATTATTGGGCAGACGTGGATCCAAACATCACAGTGGAAAAAATGCAACAGAGAACAAAGATAACAGTCTGGTGTGAGATGTCTTCAACCCAATTAGTTGGCCCATATGTGTTTCACGACACTACGATTAGTGAAAGATACTTGGAGATGCTGTAAACGTATGCATGTCCTACGATTAATGAATGGAGAAATGAAATAGAATTGATCTTTATGCCAAATGGAGCTCCGCCACACTTCGCAATTCCAGTGAGAATATGGCTTGATGAACCTTTTCCTGCCCGATGGATTGGTCGCCGAGGACTGACAGAACGGCCTGCACGAGGTCGGGATCTAACCCCCTGTGACTTAGTTCTATGGGGATGGGCCAAAGAAGAAGTGTACTAGTAAAAACTCTGTAATATTGAAAGTCTTGAACAAAAAATTAATGAACTTTTTGCGCATGTGCCAATTGAAATGTGAGCAATATCTGTGGACAATGTTCCCAAAAGGTTACAGAAATATATAGAGAATGCGGGTGCATACGCTGAAATATGACTTCGGCAAATCAAATGGTAGAACCAAATATGTATTTCAATAAAATAAAACAAAAGTTTTTCCATTTATGAGATATTTTATATTTAAAAGAGATATAGGATTTCCAACCATCCTGTAGTTAGTAAAGCGCACACCATTATTACTCTACCAGACCTGCTTCTTCCGCCTCTCAAAAACGTTGAAAGGTAAAATGAACAGAATATTTTATCGCACACATCCAAATTCAGCCTCTGTTTTAGTGTAACTAAAACTGGTTTTCTGGTAGTTTATTACTGATTAAATATCTCGTTGGTTCGCACAGCATCAATAAGGTAGCTGAATTAGCTAGTTAATATAATCAATAAAAGGTTTAAAGTTAAGGTAAATATGTCAAAAAATAAATTTCAAAATGAGAAAAGGACGACCTCTCTAAGAGTGGGTCTCAAATTAGGTTTAAAGGATTCGCGCCGGATTCGGTAAGGAGTTACTTATAATTTGGACATAATGAGACACTCGTCTCTTAATGATGGCGAGCATACGAAATGTAACCCTCTCAACATGTTTAAGAACCCAGTGGGGGGGAACGTGCCATACTAGGAGGCGGGCTCAAAGAAGATAATAGTAGAACATTAAAGTTATTATAAGAGGGTGGGTTGGTTGATGTGAAAATGTAACACCTATTTGGCCTTGAAAGCAACGATCTAGTTCGCCATGAGGCTATATATCGTGCACTTCTACTTACCTGCCCTTGATAGCAACACAGTGAGCGGCTGTGAGGATATATCTGTCACTGATGAGTGTCCCAGCACAATCCCATGAAAGTGATGAACTTCCTTCCGACAGATAACCTAAAGCAGCCTATAACAAGGGGGGGAAAACATTTACGATAAAATACATGCCTGGAAAAATTTAGCATCTTTTCATTTACCTAGACTTTAGTGTTGATACACTTAATACAACCTAACCTAAACTATGCATAAGGATAAGAGGATGATATAGATTAAATGCACCAACATTCGGAAGGGGAAAACAAATTAAAAACATTTTAATGGAAAAAACTACGCTTTTTGATAGCAACAATGATATTAGCTAGTTCTGAAGTTCCTTTTCAGAGTCAAGCACGCCAATCAAACATGCACTGAAATAGCTCTGCTTGATATATATAAAGTGGTTGTACCTATTATGCCCAAGTTGTGAATATGGCCATGTCACTGGTTTTCACGGTTTTTATAGCTCGAGCTGTACCGGCACTCTGTGGAGTTTTCTGTGTACCAAATGAAATGTATTCAGTATCAAGCCAATAGAGCTAATGTCGAACATGGCGGCATTTATGCTCGTCTAGTTTTGTACTCCTAGTGTCGTTGTAAATATTGTAAGGTAAGTTGAATTCTGTATTTCCCATGGTTGCTCAACATTGTAAATATATAAGGCTAAGGCGCCTTCTAAAAACTGACGCCATTCTATGACGGAGCTACAGTGGAATGATATTCAATAACTGTCTGAGGGAAGCTAAGTGTTGCCAAGGTCGTCAACGGGGGACTTAAAAGATTTTGCACATTATATAACAAGTGTAAAAGGAAGAGAAGAAAAGAAGGGGAAGAAAGAAGTGCATCCTGTGCAGAAGCTTGACTTCTAAGTCACCTTTTACAAGCAGGCGATACTGCAGGATTATTATAAGCTCCATCCGTCAAGAGATTTGGGTAGGATGGAATGCCGTTAAAATATTCTAGGTTTTCATTTAAAAAAAATTACCTTAAAATAATCTTGAAGACATCCACCAAATAAAAAATAGCTAGTGCTGTTTTCTTTCCTGCTCAAATAATAAAAAATATTTGTTCGAAACCTTTTTCCCCACCCCCCTAAAATGCTTCGCTTTCGGGTTTTTCTGGTGTCTCAACTTAAATGCTTCACCTCTTGGTATATAGCTATACCGGGTAATCCATATTTAGGTCCCTATTTATATTTCGATGTAGTTCCATCAATAATTATATTAGATCAATAATTTTACTGTTGTACAATACTTTGTTCCATGCCAATACATCATTCCTACAAGTTATGTGTTTGCTATAGGACTAACCACGTATAGTCAAGATGGCGGAACGAATATCCGTTTCAGGTATGTAGGATCCTTCAAGTATAAAACAGTAACCATGATGATAAATCAAACACAACTTAAAAATAGCGTTAAGACTCCGCAATAAATACACCAGCCTCACAGGGTGAGCCTAACATTAAAACTTAAAAGCACATCCCACGGAAGTCCCCAAATTAGAACTACCCGTGAAGTGAAAGTGATTAGAAATTTGGCTTAAAATATCTACTGACACAATATTTTATTGATTTTGGTCAAAGTTTTGTTATGGAAACTTTAAAATTATAGAATTATTATTATTATTATTATTAGCACCGCGTCTTACTACCCGTTCGGGTTATACGCACTTACGCTAATGTGTAGTGGTAGGGTGATTGCGAGATGAAATGGAGGACCTACAGTTTAACGTAGAATCCGAACCACGGTGGAGGCCTGGCATTCCTCACATTCACAATTTGTGATTAATACACGTCTTGTCAGAGGTGAAGGAAGGGTTTGGCAATCAGATAAATCTGTGCCGGGACCGAGGATTGAACCCCGGATCCCCAGCCCAGAAGTCTGACACCTTACCCCTAGACCACCAGGTCACCCAAAATTATAGAAACTTTAAAAATATGAACAACTCACGCTCTTTCTTCTCCCCCACCCCAATTTTAATTTTGTTTAACTGCACAGTGTGTTTATGCCCGTCAAGGCTTTTCGCTAGTTTACTTTAATAGAAAAGGTATAATTTAGAGGAAATAATACCAGCGTTTGCGTGGAGGAAGTGGGAAATAATCAAAGCTTATTTTAACTGTACCACGAGTTTATGTCCTTCAAGGCAATTTGCAAATATACATCAAGGAAGGTAGAATTTAGAGAAACAATACCAGCATTTGCGTGGTGGAAGTGTAAAAAAATCAAGAGAAATACACCCTGAGTATTGCCTGCTGGTATTAGAACCCCAACATCCCCGTCAATGGAAATTCAACTAATGTATAGGGACGCATTAGATTATGCGACCAGCTATGCGGAATCAAACCATTGGAATGGTCTGACAATGACTTGCACTAAATGAACTCACCATGTGGGGGAACTCCCCAATCTTGGCCTGGATTCCTCCCAGGATGTAAGAAGTCAGACGAAGAGGGACCTCATTGGAGTAAGAGAGACAGGCTGGAAATATATACACAAATACATTTGTGAAATCGAATTACAGATAAGCCATGTGAGCAATTTATTTGGACAATGGAGTAACGTCTTGGGACAGAACATACCAATAGTGTCAAAGCATTTGAATGGGTCAAGTCAAAAACCAGCCAAGTGACATTTAAAAAAAATCTAAATCAAGGTTTTGACATATTTTAACTCTTTACAGCATGGGGCACAAACTGATAGCAAAAACAAGCCAATTCGTGAAATCTAAACAGGTTTTCTAAGGCCATCAAATCCAATGTTAAGGCAAAATCCAGCCAAGTGAATGCTACTTGGATGGGTTTTGGGTTAAGTTGGTAGAACTTATAATACTGTACCGTTGTGTGCTTATCTTTTGAATTGTCACTCTTACTGCTGTTTATTTTGAGCTTACGGATAGTAGTATTTTTTTTGTTTAAAGTTTTAAAAATGAGTAAATAAACTAACTCTTCGTCGGAGGAAGATGTGTTCAAAGAATACTTCGCAAAAGAGACGAGGAATTATGGAAAAGAAATAGTATAAAGTAGATGAAAGCTTGTGGTCAATCACACTCTTCATGAAGTGGAAAAGAAATCCCAGAAAAGGCTTCTGGACCAGATTGCAAGTAGGTAGACCTATGCCATTAAAGATGTACTTAAATATTATATTTTAGAAAACATTTTAAGAGGTGAAAGCAAGTAAGGAGCGAATCAAATAAGAATATATAAGACTTGAAAAAATATATAAGTTATGTTTATTAAAGGACCTATATTCATTATAGCATGGGAGTACATAATTTTATTTTTGGTCACAGGTGCAAGAAGAAGTGCTTTCAGAAAATCTCCGAGACTAGACGTAATTATCGCTTAGGGAAATTTAATGATATGGGAGACAAAGTAGTCCAGGATGTTTATCTCGAATCTGGCAACAAGTTGGCTGCTATAAAGCATCCTAAGATGGATTCTTCTCGTCCAAAATCTGCTTCATACCATATTTTTTAAGAGTTGGGCTGAATGATGTAAATGTTTTTAGAACAGCTTATTGTAGTATTTTTTGGGAAAATAATCCAAAGTTAAAAGATTGGCAAACCGACGTTCCAAGAATATTGTTCCATGTGAAGGCCGTGAGAAACATCTTAACAGACGGAATAGGTATGATGAAGATAAATTGAAAAGTTTTGACAATCATATTCTTTCATTTCTCGCTCACTATACCCACTACAAGTCAAAAGTTAGCTATTACCTATCAAGCGGCATAACTGTTGCATGAATGCATAGATTATACCTAGAAAAGAACTATCCATGCTGCTATGAATTTGTAAAGAAAATAGGAAACCAGAATAAAATTTGTTGCCCACCAAAACTGTTTTAGTATCGTAACTATTTTAATGATAAGTTTAATCTTCATTTTGGTAGACCCAAGTCAGATTATTGTAACATGTGTGAGGAACTCAAGATGAAACAGCAAAATTCTCGAAAATGTATAAATGTAAAAGAGTGTATGGATGCTGAAATACAGTTTAAGGTTCATAAGGCAAGGGCTGCTGCTTTCAAGACCAGTTTATAAAGAATGTGAGTTTGGCCAAAGGAAATGTGGAATGTCTTGACTTCATGCAACATGTACCAGTGCCTTATATTCCCGTTTCTGATATATTTTTATCTACGACAGATGTGACTGTACACTTTTGGCATTCATAGGTGTAACACTGAGGAAGACAAAGCTTAGTTTTACACCTGAAGTGAATGTGATGCTAAACATGGTGTTAATTAAGTACTTTCCTGTTCAAACCACTTCATTTTAAACAAATTAAGGCTCGATTGTGACAGACTGTACTTTTTTTTTTGTGATGCTTGCATGGGACAAAACAGAAATCATACATTGGTTAACTATATGACAACCCTGGTATATAAGATATGCTTTTAAACTGTCCACCAATAATTTTCAACAATAGGTAATTCCTTTTTACTGTATGACATTGACTTTGCTAGTTTGGGTAGGATTAAAAAACACAAAGAGAGAGCTGGGGGTCTCAGCTGACTGGTTGAAAGAATTTCAAGAAAGTCATGATTTCGTTCTTTTTTTCAGATATTTGTTTCTATGATTTTACTGATCATTTTTCAAAGTTTTTCAAGAAAAGAGTCACATCCAAAGGGGAGAAGTTTGCAGTAACAAAGAATAAGAGATTTGTCTATCTATACCAAAGAATCTGGATGTGTTCAGCTCTCTCGAACTGGAAAGGGTGATGTGTGGTCTATGACAACCTTGAATCTAATGCTAATTCTAATATTCACACTGAAAATTCTGATATGGACTTTGATCTTGATATTAATGAGTAAATAAATAATTTAAAGATGATTTTCAGTTATTTTATAATCACCTATTTTTATCCATGAATCTGCAAGAACTTTATAAACGATTACCATTAACACATGGTTTACCAACAACTCAAGTGAAAAGTGAAAAACATGACGTGATTCTCATATAAGCTAAAGACAGAAATAAGCCATTATAAGCTTAGCTTAGTGCAAAAACAAGCCATGATAAGCTTAAGTAAAAAACAGGCCAAATTTTAAAAACATATTAATTTTTATCTGCTTGACTAAAACAAAATTTTTGAAAATTTCTATGTGTGAAAAGTGGTTACATTTAGGACTTATAACCAAGTTTTTTTCTGAATTTTGAAATGTTAATTTAAAAAGTGGGAAATTTTTTATCATTTGCCAAAAGTTTTGGAAACTGCAGTTGGCTTATTTTTGAATTGACCCATTCATTTGTATTCAACAGATTCTTTAGTGTTTATTGGTGCTCTAAGAGGGACAATGTCCTCGAAATCCTGCCTCTTGTTTGGTTAAAGTTCAACAAAATAAGACCTTAAAATGTAATATACTAAGCAGCATAAAACGATAGATGGTTGTAGCACAAGCAAGTAGTACTACTCATCTGATTACCCACCAATATGTTACATCCCAAAGTTTTATTTTTCTATCTGGTGGACCAGCAAGTGTCAACGAAGGAATATATGTTATCCCTTCAAGCAGATTAAAATCATGCGATTGACCAGAACCATAAATATGGCCATTTATTAAACAGTGCAAGAGGTGAAATGGAAATACAGCAAGGTCAAAAGGTGGTAATATACATGTCACGGATAGAGCCGGAAATAGGATAAACCAAGTTTTACACGGGTAAAGTCTGTATTATCTAAAAGATCTGGGTAAAGCTGAAATAAAATAAAAGTTTCTAGATCTACCTGGGTAATCTGTGGTTAATCCATAACCGCTTGGGTAAAAGTGAATTTTATAATGAAAAGAAAATATAAGGAATAAAAAGAGGAACACTTTATCTTAGTAATTAGTTCTCTCTTCAAATATGATTTAGTCAATCTATATGTTTGAACAGGACAAGCGTGAGTGACAATTAGAATTACATTTAATTCCTGAAGCTCTGCATGTGTATTTTTCGGTTGTAGACCCTACACTTCATTTTACAATTACATATTTGATAACCTTGACCCACCTAAAATGACTCAAGCATTTGCTAGTTGATGAAATGATATTTTTTTTCCCTAGTGATATTGTTCTTAAATTGACTAGGGTTTTATCACAAACCCTAAACTAGCACTTCAACTACCACCGACTAGCTTCGGTGGCCACTTGGTCTAACGCGCTACTCTCGCAGTAGACTATACTGCCGACTACGGGGAGATCCGAGGTTCGAATCTCGGTCGGGTGTACTGAGGGTGATTTTTACAAAATTGTTTTCCATTTTACCTCCAGGCAAATGTGGATAAACTTCCTTTAAATATAACCTTCATAATGCCTAAAAACCATTATCGTAATTGATACATAAGCGTATAACCCGAACGGATAGTAAGACTCGGTGCTAAAAAAAATTCACACTACCACCGCAAGAACGTTGCTAAAATCTCCTAGTCCTCTGTCAACGTCCGGGATACGAACTATGAACTGTGCTTCCAACCAGAGCCGGACGGAACTTGGAGCTAGACAAGCATTTAATTTTCTTTGCTTGATTTTCTAAGTTTAAATCCAAGAGGATACACCATCATTCGTCTGGAGATGTCATGGGGGAAACCCCAATAACCGTGACACCTGCATAGCGGGCTAGTTAACCGGTCAGTGCACTTGGCTACGAACCTAAGGGTCCCGGGTTCGATTCCCAGCTAGTACCATGGGTATTTTTCTCGAAAAGGGAATCATCTCAACGGTAGCCAGGGTTTGTTTAATTAAGTTTAGGATGGCTTCACACCTTCATAATAACTATCATCACATTACGGGTATGACGTGTGAACAACCTCCATAGGTATACCCTGGGCAACGTTTTGTGCCACCAGAGTTGCTAAAAGTCTACTCACACAGGCTACCGATAAGATAATATAAATCTCTCCCGGTCAAAGATGCTATATAAAAGAAAAGTAAGTTGTGAACCAACCAGGATATTTTCTATATTACTTACAGTGTTTGTTTTATTTCTAAACTAGTTCTTGTCTCCTGAAAGATGATTGCTTTGTCTGAATACAATATACTTATTACAACGCTACTATAAAAGACCCGGATTCAATACCTTGTTGATTAATGACTCCTGTACTACACCTCACTATCTGTCAGCTTACTATGGGCGGTTCGCCAATCAAGTGTCATTTTGAATACACGTCTGCCTTGAACTTGACTCTAGACGTCCTGGTATAGTTTGTGTAGTCATCGCCAACAAGAGGGCTTGGAAATTTCAAATATCAATGTAGAGGTTATATATTTGTCTCGGTTTAGTTATATACACTCCATTCATCCCGAAATGTGACAGGATACACTATGGTCCAGTTTCATAACAAGATATAGTACACCTCAATTGCGGTAGTTTACTAAATACAAGATGACACATATTTAGACCAGAATGGAATGAGTCAGTTTCATGCACGAAACTGGCCCATTCCATTCGAGTTTAGGTTGGTGTCTTCTTTTATTTAGTTTAGCACCACATTTTAGGAGTCTGTCTATGAAATTGACCCTATGGGATAGTTTCATAGTCAGATTTAGTACGCCTAAAGTGCGAGTCGATACTAAATACAGGACGACACCTACCTAGACCAAAATTGAATGGGCCAGTTTCGCATATGAAACTGGCCCATTCCATTCAATTTCAGGTAGGTGTCTTCTTTTATTTAGTTTAGCACCACACTTGAGGAGTCTTGACTATGAAACTGACTATGTCTCTATCTTATAAGCTACACAATAGTGTAATTTGTCAAGGTAAGATTGATACATTTCAGGGTAATCGGAGTGTACGTTCAGAGGTCAGCATCGTATATTAGCACGACCTTTAAAACCTAGTCGACCAACTCTTCTGTGACCTTGACACTTGAAACGAGAATATGATACGGCGGGGACTTCCCTCACATGATGGTACGCGCTTAATGGTGCCCGCATTTTTAAGTCGTGCGGTGTAGATGTTTTAATCAACCAATGAGCTTACAGGATTGTGCAAGATGAATGTTGAACGTGAACACAATAGTGAGAGAAGAGGTTTCCACTAAACAAAAAATTGTAAATTTATTTGATTTGGGAACTAAACGAATACAAATAGTTAAAAGTCGTTTGCCACCTGTTCAGAAGCTGTTCAATACAGGGGTTGCCAACGATTTTATTTAGAGGGGGGGTTTCAGATGAGAAATACAGTTGAGGGCAAATACCCCAGAATTTGGCTTACTTTTATATATTCTTTTTCATATAAATTTAATAAACATTGTTTTAACTTTCTTTCTAATAAGTTCATAATATATTTATAGACCTTACTGTATGATATTATTTATTGGTATCTTATCTAAATATGTAGCCTATTTAGGGACTTGGATGGTATTTTGATATTCGGAAATTAAATAACAAATTCCCTAGGTAGGATAACGTAAGACTGTAAAGAATTTAATGGTGTTTGTTTGGACATCCTAAAAACCAAACTTGCGGGTATTATGTTAAGCACTTTATTAAGATTTCAGCAATAACGACAGTTTTACTTTCTCGTTACATCGAACTCGAGATTTTGATGAATGTCAGCTTTTTATGACCCCCCCCCCCTCCCCGGAACCGAAAAAGTTATTGTTGCAACGCCGTTTGTCTGTACCTCGGAGTAGAGCCTAAACTATTTTACCGATCGGGCTAAAACTTGATAACCTAGGACTTTCCCGAGGATTTTGGATATATAACCCTAAAATTGAGGGTAGTTTCATTAAAGGCAAAAAGAGAAAAAAATAGATTTTATCAAAATTGGCTCCTACTCTCAAATTTTCGTTAAAATGACTTTCTGGATTCCGTATTGAGGCGTAAATTCCCATTTTTTTAAATCATATGTACTACATTTTATCTATGTACTAATTACAATAATGGCTTAGGTATTAGGAAATTTTAATTGAGAAGAATTGCACCCACAATTGCGTGGAGGGAGACTGGAAATCCATTTAGGAAAACCACCCGCAGTGCACCCGACCGGGATCGAAGTCCGATCTCCCCGTCTTCAGCAGTCTAGTCCAACACGAGAGTATAGCGTTAGACCACGTGGACACCAAAGCGGGTAATATGAATATACTTATTATTGCAAATATAGATCTGTATATTATAAAAATATTTTATTTGAATTTTACTAAACCAAGAGTTTTCAAGCTATACGCAAATTGATATATATTTTGCAACTTTTCGAACACTAAAGTTCAAGTATTTCGACCGTCAAAAAAATCTAACCCGAGATGTTGATAGATGTCGACGTTTTATGACCCCCCAATACCTAAAAAGTGTTTTTTTGTTATTCTCTCTGTGTGTCTAACCCTAAAATTAAGAGTAGTTTACCATAGGACAAAAAGAGCAAAAATAGATTTTCTCAAAATCGACTCAAATAATTTTGATTAAATTTTGTATCTAGGCATTGATTAATATAATAAACAAAATGACTATATTCATTTTCCCAAGAAAATTACTTTTAGGGTACGTCATTGAAGCAAATTTTCCATATTTCCGCAACTATTTGAGATACTAAATAACTTATCTTTGCAAAATTGTAGAACTGTTCCATTAAAGATAAAAAAACTTTTATCTGAAATATAATTTTATAAAACTAATAGTTTCTGAGGTATTGTCAAATGTATGAATATCATTTTGTGAGCTTTAGCTCTACAAATATATTTCTTTAATTTTAACGTAATAATCTCTGTAATGTCATAGAGTAAGTAAATCTCTCAAAATGTTGATGTTCTTTTTCCTTTACCCTCTTAGGGGAAATGTTTGTATAGAAATGATCTATATCATTTTATACTTGTTCAAAATTTATAAATGAGGAATTTAATAGCAATGCGATGACCTGAAAATGTGCAACCCCAAATTTTAGCCCAAAGTGTTGACCCTTGTGGACCCAATATCGATTTTTTTTATTGCTCCAAATATACAAATGAGGACTTTAATTCCATAAAAATAAAATTATAAAATTTAAAACCGGGAGTCAAAAAATGTTTTACATAAGTATAGCGCAATTTGTGCTAGAATATATTATTTCAATTCATATCATCTTACGAATTTTGAGTAAATATCTTCATTTTTAAACAATGGAGCAAGAAAGTCCGTAGCATTTATTTTATTATTATTATTATTATTATTATTATTATTAGCACCGCGTCTTACTACCCGTTCGGGTTATACGCACTTACGCTAATGTGTAATGGTAGGGTGATTGTGAGATGAAATGGAGGACCTACAGTTTAACGTGAAATCCGAACCACGGTGGAGGCCTGGCACTCCACACATTCACAAGCTGTGATTAATACACATCTTGTCAGAGGTGAAGGAAGGGTTTGGCAATCAGATAAATCTGTGCCGGGACCGAGGATTGAACCCCGGACCCTCAGCACAGAAGTCTGACACCTTACCCCTAGACCGCCAGGTCACCGACAGCATTTATTTTAATTGCACGTACAATTTACATAGGCATACAGCCAATGCTTAACTAAAAATAATAAATTTCACCCAAATTGAAGTAGTGATGTTAGTAAACGCTTTTATAATAATTATATATGGATCGGAGATATCTCTTTACTCCCCAAAGTTGTTCATATCATGAAAGATTGCAGCAAAGAAAGATGACAACCCCGAACGAGAGCCACTTACCTTCCTCACTCTTGGAAAGGTTGGGCAAATTGTCCTTGCAGCAGACCACTACGTTGGAGCCTCGGAATCCACACCGCTTGGATTGGAGTCCCCGGTTGAAGTCCTGCAAAGCTGAGGCACAACTTTGGAACAGCGAGCATACCCCCTTCTCTCCACGAGCAGTAGTGCATAGGTCACCCTCTAAAAGACAGAAATTACAGGTTAGATAAAATCTGTTTGTCCAACCCCGCGTACAGAGTAATGTATTTAATGTATACGTTCACCCAACACATTATTAGTATTAATACAGTTTTTTTTATGCCCGTTTACACTATGAGGGCATTAGGGCCTTAAATAACATAAAAAAATAGTAAAATCCCCATATATAAAAGTAATAATCAATAAAGCACCTGACGGAATAACCAGATGAAAACTCAAAAATAAAATAACATAAATTATACAAATACTAATTTGTATCCAAACGTTAAAAATAAGACTCAATATGATACAAAGCTCATTTGAGACACTCCTTGGGAGTGGAACTCTAATGGACTAATATTCTGATTTAGAGCTATAGAGCTACCAAAGATAACCGCAGGTTTATACACTACGTTAAAAAATATATATAAACATTAAAAAATGCTAGTGTTTAAACTATTCTCAATATGAAACAATATCCAAAGAGCCGCTCTAAAGAGTGAACTCAAATGTAATTTAAAAGATTCGATTGGCTTATAAAACTGAGTAAACATACGACTCCATCCACACTGTCACGTAAAAAACGAAGGTCACCTTTAAAATCAAGAGCCAGGAGGATAGTGGCATACTTGCGACACTCCACCAGAATGTGGTACACACTAAGGGGAGCATAGCAAAACTCACACACTGGAGGTGGATCCCCTCTCAATAAAAATTCATGGGTCAGAAATGTATGTCCAACGTGGAGTCGTCACGATGACCTCTTCTCTTCTGGACTTTCGTATAGAAGAGGGCCATCGCGACACACCGTCCCTGACGGACCGCAGCTTGTTCTGAGCAGGAGTCGAGACCCACTGCTCGTGCCAGGTGCGTAAGACCCCACGCCGAACATAACCCTTAAACTCGCCTTAGGAGGGAGATGAACTGTAGATGGCGGGCCGGGTGTTTAACAAACCAGTTTTTAAAATATGCTCGTGAATCATCTAAACGAGTGGATTCCAGGAGTAAAAAGTAGACAGTGCTAACAGAGCACTCATGGAATCCGTGCAGATTAGAACAGAACGGTGACCATTACGATACATGAAACACAACTACTTAAAAATGGCGTATAATTCTGCCGCATGAACGCTGGAATCAGCAGGTAAACCAAATTTAAAATTAAATCCTTCCAAAAAAAGTGCACATCCCAAGGAAGTTCCAGATTTCGAACCATCCGTGTATATAAGCTGAAATGGCCGTAGCATGATCCATCAGGGAAAGACTGATCGCCATCTCTCAGGGTAAACCGAGTACGTATTATTAGAATTTGTAAAAACATTAATTTTTTGACGTGAATACGTCTTTAAATTTGCTACCATACGGGGGCAATCCAAAAAAACCTAATGACAACAAAATCGGGGGATACAGTTTGGTGTTGTAGTTTCGAATCTTTCCTCTACATCCAAAATTAAATTATACCATTGGATAGCTAAAGAATCAAAGAATTCATTACGTTAAGCGAGAACAGTGACGCATCGCGCGCGATGGAGGGGGAAGCGCCGCCATTTTGAGGTTATTTTGCTGCGTATCGAGATTTGCAATTAGTATAACTTTTGACTCGGAGAAGCTACGATGTTCGTTTAAGTTTTAATCGTCAGCTGTCGTCAAAATCTATCGATTGTATATAAAACATTAGTTTAGTTATATTGTAACACAATAATTATTTGTTTCCTTGCTTTTATCCTAAATACATAAATAAAAATATTTTATTTAAAAAATATAACCCGTTACATAAACGTATTCACGTACAACACATGGCCGTGTCCACGACACAGCCACACCCCATTTTTTGGGGTGGGGGGGGCGGGGGGGAAGGGGGCGCACAGCCACGCATCGTTCATCATATGTAAAAGAACGTGTGGGCCTAGCAGACGTATCCTTACCGCGAAGTATGAAGACTATTGTATTTATTATTGGTGTTAGCAGTAATTAAACTAACTCTTTGTGCAGAACATTATATGTATATTTTTAATAGGATACTTTTTGTTGCTGTTGGATTTTAGAATGTTTCACAATTTTTCGAAATTCTTTCTAATTCAACCATTTTCACGTTTAGACGCGTCAAAATGTTGCATTTACAAACACTGTCAAAATATACTTTAGAATTATTATTATTATTATTATTATTAGCACCGCGTCTTACTAACCGTTCGGGTTATACGCACTTACGCTAATTTGTAATGGTAGGGTGCTTGTGAGATGAAATGGAGGACCTACAGTTTAACGTGGGATCCGAACCACAAGTTGTGAATAATACACGTCTTGTCAGAGGTGAAGGAAGGGTTTGTCAATCAGATAAATCTATGCCGGGACCAAGGATTGAAATCCGGACCCACAACACAGAAGTTCGACACCTTATCCCTAAACTATCCTTTAGAAACCGCCATTCATTTTCAGTACGTTGTCCCAACATTATTATATAATAATTTTTTTCATCTATAAGGTTGATTAGACCGTTAAAACGGCCATTAAAATATCTAAGTTTATGTTATGCTGGCACCCGGACACGAGAATCGAACATGGGACGTTTCCTGTGTCCAGATGCCATTTTTCGACATAGATATGAACACAATTTGTGAACGATACCTAATCCAAAATCAATATAAATTGTGACAAACAAGTAAATTAACTTTTTAAATATCTTATCGAATCATTCCATTGAAGTAGTTTTGCCAAAGTATTTATTTATTTATTATTATTATTTTTATTATTGTGTTGGAAGAGAACACGGTCCATTTACCATTACACCGGCCTTAATTACTATTGGCGAGTATTAACTAACATGACTCATCATTTCTTTTTAAAAGGTGCTCTTCACTTTCCGGACTTTTTAAATAGCCTCACTTCAAGAGTTTCGAGAACCACTCCCAACTTTTTGCAGTCTGACGCCATGTTGTGTAAGAAATTATCAAGCGACCGAAGAAATCACGTTGAAAAGCAAATAACTTTTATATTGACAGTTAAATGACCTCAGCTAAAGTAATAACACAATAGGAAGAGTTTTTAGAAAATTCAAACACACTTGTTTAATATATTTAACTATACAGAGAGGAAAAATGTACACACACACACACACACACACACACACTTTAGTACAGCCGCAATGTAATATACAGTGCGTAGTGTGATTCTATCAGAAGAAGTTGCTAATAATAAGCACGCCAGTCATCATAAAGAATGGCAGAACACTCAAACAAAATGGCGGAACCGTTGACGTTTGAGCAAAGAAAGATCATTTTGAAGTTTTATTTGAAGTTTGAAAGTGATGTACAAAGACGGGAGTGACATGAATTTGTGACGGAACTTCCAACACGATTAAAAGTGCACGCGTTCGTGACAATATTGAGGCCAGTGACAAGAGTGCGTGATGTGCACAAGCTAAGATATGTGTGGCCCTCGCATAACAACGAGTCCCGCCTCTTTTGCTATGTTTTGGAACTATTTAAATTACCATCAAAAAATTCTACAAAACAATGTGCACACGAGACAAGATTTAACATACCAAGTGTAACGGAACGTAGATTGTTCTGAACAGGGCTCGAACTCCACTATTCGTTATCAGGTGCCAAAGACGTTGTGTCGGGCATTAACTTCTATACAAATCGATACACACCCAAACCAATCACAGGAGGGAACCAAATTTATAACCTGAATAGATAGTAAGATGCAGTGAAAAAAAAAAAGTAAATCGTAAAGTAGTTTTCCATCTTCTATCGGGAGGGAATGGCGGCATATTTTCTTAGTACAAAAAAAAAACTACATTTTTCTTCCTATTATCTTAAGCTTAGATAGTTTAGTGTTGCCAGTTGGACGTTTGGAAATACCCCCACTCTTTGACCACCGCAAGATGAAAGCGGAACAGGAAACGTCAAATTCCTGATAGCGACCGAGCAACCTTCACACATGCATTTCGGCCACCATGTTGACGTCTTACTCAGTCCTACTCCCAAGGTGGTCTGTCTCACGAGCCTTGATTTGATATTAGTTAGGAATACATGTATTTAGATAGATGTTACTGTCCTTTATCTCTAAAAACAATAATTTAATGTCGTGCCCAATGCCTTGTATAAATATGAGGGTGGCCATATTACGCGACTAAAGCCTAGCGACATCAAGTTGGTAGCAAACGTGAGCGACTTGAGATAAACGTTCTGACGACTTGGTCGCGGTGACTAGATCTAGGTGGCAAGTATGATCGTGCTAGAGAGCAGTCTTACCTTCGTCTAGGGTTTAATTTCTGATATTATCAATAAAGTGATCTTTAAAAGCATTTTGTGAAACTTAAAACTAAGCCTTTTATAAAACAATGGTTTGGGAATACCCTAATCTTTTACAGAGCATATTCCAGCACTGACGTCAGTAATTTAGAAGATTTTTTTATTTTTCAAGCTTGTTTAAAACACTCAGGCTTAAGTGACTAAAATAGCTGCAAAATATTAAAAACTGACGGGATAAATTTGGGTTAACATTCTGTCCATTTGGGGGGTGAATGGTGCTGCAGAGTTGTCAAATTTCAATAAGAGTGTCGGTGTGCGACGGTGGTTTTGAGAAATGCTGTCAACATTAAAAGCTACTTTCCTTAATTCTTGATTCTTAAATATCTATTTCCAGTACTTTAAAATTAATCTATAGCTATATACCTACAGAGACACAATTCCATATTTAAAATTTCGGTGAGCTGTAAAGCCATATAAACATTGCCGTGTTTTGCAGTTAAAAGTCCTGATTTACTTCTTAAGAGCCCATCTCACCTCACGGATAGCGTAACTTAAGTGGGTGACATAAATCGAACCAGAAGTCTCATTGTGGTGCGTTTTCTACTTTACGAGTAGAATTGAGATAACTTAAAAAACCCATTTAACTACAATTAAAAAAACATTAAAACTTTAAAATAATGATTCTAAAATTTAAAAAATATATATACAGATCCCAATGTCACTGTTGTCAAGCTAAGAATGTGAAAAACCGCACTGGGATATGATTTCTGGTTCGAGTATAATCTTGATATATAAAAGCGAAAGCCCTAATTGGCTGGCTCACTCAACACTAATTCTCACACTTCCCACGAAGCTAGAGGGCTGAAATTTGGCACATGTGTTCCTCATAAGCTAATTAGGAAAAGTAAATATGTTTCATTCCGATGATTTATGATTAAGGGGGTGAAATCGGGGTAGCTACCCTAATCAACAATATTGCTTTATAAACTCTTTTTAAGCGTTTAGAGGGTAATAATCCGATAAGTTTGTTCTAATAATGCCTTCGAAAAAATATAGCTATTATTTTTAACTCCGTAGATGCTTCTAAGAGGTGGAAAAAATAAATACAGACAGTTAAAATATGTGGTTACGTTTTAATATGCAACTCCAAGAGATGGTAGAGGTCTGTAGTTTATATTTTGCTGGATTTTGTGATGTTTATAGTGTCGCGTATAACCCGAACGGGTAGTAAGACGCGGCGCTAAATTATAAATAATAATAATAATATAGTGTCTGTGTGAGTGAGAGGGCCCAGCCCGGAATGTTAATACGCAGCCCGGTCTGTGTATGTTGGAGTGGTTTGGGGGGAGGGGGAGACTTGTCCAGCCGCGCTCAGTTGATAACGCCCCAGGCAGTAAGCAAGGGGGGCCTGCCGAAAATAAAACTCTCCATGAGAAACAATACATGGTTACCTCCTCGCGGCGTTTTTTGGGTAGCGCTAAGAACCATGCCATTAAGATTTAAACAAAAATTCCTCATTTTCATCCAAAAATAAATGATAACACAATATCCCGTGCGAAGAACGAGGATTCAGCTAGTCTTGTATATAATCTCCTGGTTAATCGATTATGAGATAGTCTCGTAAATCACTAAATTAAAAAGAAAAGTTTACACATAACTGGTAACACCAAAAGTGTACACTCCTTTTTTTTTCTTTCTTTTTATATAAACCTACGATTTACACAACATTTTGTTGCCAAACTGTTTTATATAGTATTTCTAATTTCACAAGAAATGAGTTTTTTTTAGATATGAAGGAAAAAAAATTGTATGTTGGTTGCATGATAAATTATTTGAGCCGTTGGCCTCATTTTACTGGCGCACATCGACAATAACGTACTGAGTGAGAATAGAACCCACCTTACCTGGAGAAACTACACTAAAGCGTAGTATGTAAGAGTGTGAAATACATTTATTTCAGATCCGTCAAATTGTTTTAATTGTTTGGTACCCTAAATGTTTTTATAATTACCAAACTGTTTGCTAATTTTTAGCTAATTTACCGAAAAGTTTGAAATATATCATTTTATGATTAATATGACGACGATGTCTTCAAAACTTTTAAATAAAATGCCGTTTTACACGAGAGGTATTTTATCGCGCGAATTTGATCCAATTGGTTCAAATGAGATAGTTCACACAGTGTGATAAATAATCGCGCGGTAAAATTTCCGTGCCACCGGTCTATAACAGCTGCTTGTATCCTACACCACGACAAAAACACATTTGAAAATGGGGAACAAGCGGTATTTTTCGTTTCGTCTGAAAGCACGTCAAAATTGATCGCGCGAATAAAAGTTCGCGAGATAAAATACCTCTTGTGTGATACGACACTAAAAATATCACAGTTCAGTTAATACTTCAGCTTCTAAAATAACGAGTTTATTAGGGCCTATAACGGGGTAGATAATTTATGGAAACCTAGTAAGCGTGTGTGTATTTATGAATACAAAGCTTTAAAAATATACAAATTGTACTGTAAACTAATCAATACAAACTATACAAATCAATGCTAGCAAGCATTTATTTGGTACGCTAGACAAAAAAAAAAAATTCTTCGAAATTAGTCTGAACCATTTTTTAGTATAAGTTTATGTTAAATGTTCCCTAAATAAACACAAAATAAAATAATGATTCATACTATTTAGAAAAAGTATTTAGGTATACATATATTTCAATTGGATCGTATTTTAACTGCAAGATTTTTAGTTACCGAGATACACAATAAACGTACTTAAGAATGTCCAAAATATATACACACCGTGCGCCCTGAAAACGTAATTTATTGATAATGTTTTAATGCGGCCAATTAACCAGATTAAATAATAAACTACGACAAAGCTTGGTATGCAGCCTATTCACTATGGGAATTGTATTGATGCGGGTATTAACGATCCAAGCCAAGAGATCTTAATATTTATTATGTAAATTTTGAGAGATTTTCAATAAAACTCGATATAACATATGGAAATTAAAATAACACTTTGATAGACTTTGATTACCTACCGTGTGCAGCTGTAATTTTATAATCAATATTTGAAAAAACACGGTGTACACAAGTGTTACGACATTTTTTATCTCTACTAATTTCGTTCATACACTCAATCAATACTAACCACATATAAATGTGGCCAAACATTTCAGGGGGGAAGGGGGGATTTATAATAATGTAATCAATTTCTGTATATCCATCAATTTGATACTGCGGCCAACAAACCCGAGCTAAACGTATTTACACTTTCAGAGAAAAGGTTGAATCATATGTGTGATGAACAACGCATCAAAGGCAGTTTAGGATTAAATAGATAACAAATTTGAAGAAAAACTAAACTATTTAGTTCGATTTTAACCCATTTCATTAGACAGTACTCTATTATGACATAAAAAACTAAAACACCAGTAAAGAGTAGCGAGGTAAAGTAATATTTATAGCTAGGTTTAAATATATTTATTTGAGGTATTTAACGTGCACTTTCTTAACCGAGTGATTATATCAGCACACGAAAATGTCTATGAGCGAGAGAGAAAGGGCCTTCCAATTTTGCTGGGAAAAGCATTTTTCCCATACCTTCCATGGCTATTTTACACACCAATATTGACATGGGACCAACGTCTTTACTTTCCCTCCGAAGAAAGTTGTGCTACGGACTTTTATCGCCCAGGAAAAATACGTCGACCCCGGCTGGATTAGAACCCATGAACATCGGGTCTTACGGACCTCGGTGGCCACATGGTCTAACATGCTACTTTCCTGTTAAACTAGAGTGCCAAAGATGGGGATATCTGGGTTCGATCCCAGTTGGGTGCACTGAGGGTGTTTTTCCAAAATGGTTTTTCACTCTCCCTCCCCACAAATGCGGGTGCACTTCTTATAAATTAAAACCCTTCTTAATTCTTACCACATTAATGTAATTAGTATATAATTATAGTAATGTATAATCCGATTGGGTAAAGTTATAAAAAGAGGGTGGTAGGGGCATATGTTTACGATGACTTTGAACTTAATGGTCGGTCATAACTTTAACAAGTGATGTAATTTAACACAATTTGTCAAATTGATAAAATATATTTAAGAAGCAGATGAATAATAAACGATTTTTGAATTACTTTTGAACTGTCTTTTAAGGACGAAACAACTATACAGACGTACTTAAACTCAAATGTGCAAGGTATTTTTTTTAATAATAAAAAAAATTAGAAGATCTTATTTTTGTCATTGGTCACAATTATTAATGACCATATAACATACAAACATTAGTCAAAAATATAATTTTAATATATGTAACTTATTATTATTTTTCCTTCATATTTTAGCTTTACACGTTCTCTTTCAAACAAAATCCTAGCTAGGTCACATAGTTTAGACAGTTCATTTCTCAAAAGAAGGGCTAAGGGTATTAGGTAAAAGTTAGAAAATTTACCAGACCTACTGTTACGTATTCATTCGTAAGTCATGTGATATACTTCCGATGTATATTATTAATATCTATAAAATAAACCTAATAATATAGTAAATATCTTAGTCAGCCGCCAAAAATATAAACATATATATTTCCTAAACGCACATCCTATGAAAATTGGACTATAAACTTTTAATTAAAAAACGACAAATCTTGAAATAAACAATTTTAGAGGCGTACCACTTTTATATGTCTATTTTAGAAGTAACATCGTTAAATTAATCAAAGATGTGGTATTTGATTTACCAAATAGGACCGATGACACAGAAGAGACTATCGAACATAACACTGCAACCCACCGAAGTACCATCCAGAAGAACATTGTCGTCAGTGGCCGGCTAGCAACCACAATCAACCGTGACTTAACAATGAACAACACCAACTTCCTTACTCGACCACAAGAGTAGATCTGCGCCTTTTCTTCGTCGGCTTCACACATTTATGACTTTCCAAATGCAAATGTTAGTCAAACGCTCCGAGTGACCAAACTTCTTGGAACGGATGCAGGACGCGATCTAGACTAGGATGTGTGTGTGTGTGTGTCCGTTTGACAGAAGCCGGGGTTACTTCGACTCTTTAAGGAACTGAACCACCTTCAAACTCTCTTCTCATTACCACTTCCACTAAGGTCAACAATGAGTAGGGCCCCTGAGAGGTGGTTGCCTAGCAACTCAGTGTCCTCCTCCCCTCTTGGCGTTATGACCAACTGTCGAGAGAAATAACCTTTAAGACACATACGATAATCACATGCAACTTGTTTTTAGGCCTGTCTAAGACAGGTTGGGTACGAGAATAACCAACCTAACGAAATCTAATCTTTAATTAATATACGCAATATGAAAGGTCTGGCTTTATTTGCTAAAAAAAGAGTATTTTTTGTCATTTATTACGTAAGAGTGAATAAAATTAGAGTAAACCAATTTTTTTTAGCACCGCGTCTTACTACCCGTTCGGTTTATAAGCTTATGTACTAATTAAGCTAATGGGTTAGGAATTGGGAAGTTTGAATCTAGAGGAAGTGAACCCGCATTTGCGTGGAGGTATAGTGGGAAGCCATTGGGGGAAAACCACCCCTAGTTCACCCAACCGAGATTCGAACCTCGATCTCCTCGTCCTCGGGAGTCTAGCTCAACAGGAAACTAGCACGTTAGCTAANAAACCAGCTTAGGAAAAACCACCCCCAGTTTACCCGACCGAGATTCGAATCTCTCTATCTCCCCGTCCTTGGCAGTCTAGCTCAACACGAAACTAGCGCGTTAACTAACTACACCACCAAGGCGGCAAATATATCTATACTAGGGCTGGGTCGATGCCACTAACCGACCCGATTTATCGGCCGATATTTGCACAATCGGCCAGCGATAATCGGTTTTTAATCATGCAGATATTTTACGCCGATAATTTAAAATGAACAAAATAACACCATCAATTATCTCGACCTAAATATTTTAAAAAATATATATATTGAATATAAAATATACAGAAAACCAACCCACACAGATAATATCATAATTAATGATTCCAATCATCCTGCATCTCACAAAATGGCAACCTTCAATAGTCTTGTCTATAGATTACTTCACATCCCATTGTCCAAAAATAACTTTAAAACACAATTAAACATTATCAAACAAATCGCTAAGGCAAATGGATACTCACATTCAGTAGTTTACAAAATCCTGCAGAAACAAAAAGCTTAAGTGAACCAACAATCTAATCTTAAAAATCCCTCACTACGCCCAGAACAATCCAAATGGATTAAATTTAACTACACTGGCAATGAAACTACCAAAAGTACTAATCTAATAAAAAAAATATTAGGATCTCATATGGAACTAATACTGCATTGAAAAAACATATTAGCAACTCAAATCTCAACATCAACAACCCTTTCAAAAAAAGTAGAATATATAAACTAACATGTGAATGTAACACTGCATACAATGGAAAAACTGGGGGGTTCATTTATAAACGTTATGCTGAACATATTAGTGATTTCAAACAATAGAACCCAATCTAAATTCGCCAAACACCTCAAACTCTCTGATCAGTGTTCACCAACCAACAATCATTGATAAATGTATGAAACTTCTCCACTCTTCCTCTTAAGGTCTCAAAATGAACATAGCCGAAAATCTTCACATTCAAAATGCCATGCTCCAAAACATCAATATTATTAATGAACAAACTAATTTTTAAAACCAATCACTCATCAATACAATCAGAAGACTATCTAAACATGTCAAACTCAAAAATAATCCTCATCCCATAAACCCCGCCCTCCTTCCATCATAGCAATGACCTGTTCAGGCCAGTGTCAAGAAAATTAGAACCCATTACCTTTATTCCTTTTACAACAATCACTACCATACCCCTGATAAAATATAATTTCTATTTACACCAACTTGTATCTATCTATATCCAAACAGTCCTTGCAATTTTATATTAATACCACAAGCGACATCATTGATTTTTTTCAACGTAAAATTTCGTTCTCAGGTTGATCATATAATTATAAGAATATTTTATAAGAATTTTATAAAACCTTAAAATTTTTAAGTAAATTGTTCTTTTGCATTATGTAATATCTGGATAAACATCTTAACTAAGTCATAGGCAAGCTTGATAGTTTAAGTGTTTTTTTTCTTTTTTCGCTAAATTCACTCTTCTTATAATTGTAACGTTCTTTACTCACTTACCTAACCTTCAATACTTAATTGTAATGTCTACTTGGCTTTTATGACAACATCAGTGTTTCTATTTAACCATTCGTTCATTTATTTAGTAAATATATATACAAATATTTAGTAAATATTTAACCATTCCTTAATTTATTTAGTAAATATATAACTAATAATAATTACATTGGTTTTCCTCAGACTCGATGATGGCGTAAAAAAACCGCCGAAATACAGTATGTCGTCCAACAGACTTCATCACTATCACTAAGGAGAAGGGACCAAATCAAACCAAGGAATGTTAACTTTTATTATCACTTTTGTAGCATTTTATACTAGAACTTTATATTTATAAGCTTAAATTTAACAGTCATTACATTAAGTTATATTAATTCCTTGACAACATTCTAGAGTCTCTCATACTATTGTAATTAAATTAACTCTTAGAAGCTAAATTTCTTCCGTAGCCTTGGGTATTTTAACCTTATTAAATCTGATAATTCAACATTATCATCCTAATCTATTCAGTTTGCTAACAACTGTTAGTTTTTGTTTTCAATTCACTCATTTTTCCTATAAATTTCAGATCTCACATGCAACTGTTTTAATCAATTTTAAATTGTTCATTGTCTTGTTACCATATATTTTAAAGTGTTATATGTTTTAATTCCAATCAAATCTCATTAATTTTAGTTTATAAACATAAGTGCATAAATGCACTTTCTGTTCAACTCTTATATACTTGTCAAATAACATTGATTAGATCGAATTGTTTAATAAGACTACCTTCTTATCATTTATTTATTATCTTAACATGTCAAATGGCTAACTTTAATTAACATGTACTCAATTATGTTCTGACATTTTCTTATATTATCATCACTAATGCATATCTAATACCATTATTCCCAAATTACTAGTTTTTAGAAAATTAAACTTGTCAACTTTCATTGTTCTCTATTGTAACTAATATTTTGTCTTAAAATTATAATTCATTTTATAACCGTTAAGGTTTTGATACTTTTTATATTGTTTAGTTTATTTCGTAACAATTTAATACACACTTTTTTGACGTAAGCTTATTTACTTAAATATCAAGTCACTTCTTATTATAATATCTATTTCTTCCTTGATTATCTTCTTAATATATATAATTCTTCTGTACGTGTGTATGTCACTGAACTCCTCCTAAACGGCTGGACCGATTTTGATGAATTTTTTTGTGTGTGTTTGAGTGGATCCGTGGATGGTTTAGATTCACAATTGAACCCGGTAGGTGGCGCTGCAATCGGGTTATAGAATTTTATTTAATTTTTTAGGGAATTTTTTTTGGGGGGGGGGATATATTTTTTAGATTTTTTGCATATCAGAACATGTAACCTCAAAATTTCACCCCCCAATATTTATAATAATGAATATAATATTAATAATTGACCGTTAAAAAAATCTTCTGAGAATAATTCATAGTTATGTTTGTGTACCATAGGTGGCGTTGATGTCGAATTCTGTGGTATTTGACGTACATGCGCAAGTCTCTTGCGTCGTGGTTTGGCGTTGTTTTGACATTTCAATTTCTGTACTATGTGTTTCGATATTCCAACTATCACAATTGCGTGAATATTGAATGTATTTTTCATCAAGTGTACTCAAATACATACGTTGGGCAAATTATGCCACCTAAACGAAAAGCCAACGTTCGGGCAGGACAACGTCTGTCGGGTCCGCTAGTCATAATTTAAAACTTTAATCTTAAGTATTATTCAGCAAACCTACTACTACTATCATGAAAAGTATAAAAATGGCAAAATCAGATAATTCTTATTTTTGAGTATTGTTACTGTAAACTTTTCTAATATTGAAAAAAAAAACCAAACTAAATCGGCATCTGTTACCGGCAATATCGGTAACAAAATATCGGCATCAGCAATATCTTCAAAAGGGTTTATTGGCCCAGCCCTAATATATGCATGTATATATATACATATAGAATAATACATTCTTGTAACTCAGAAATTATTTGTATGATAAAAATATATTTCAAATAAAAATAATTTTAATTCAATAATACTACTACAATTTTACAATAGTAAGTTATTTCGTATCTCAATTTAGTTGCTAATGTAAAGTACCATTAAAGTAATTTTCATGGGAAAATGCGAATCGTCATTTTGTTTATAACATTAATCAGTGCTTAAATACGAATTTAAGTTAAAATTGCCATAGTGGAATTTAAGAAAATCTATTTTATCTCTTTTTATCCTTCAGTAAACTACCTTGAAAAAATATATCTAAAATCCGGCTTCATTCGGTTATGTTCCGGGGTCTATACTATGAGTGTGCCAAGTTTCAGCTTTCAAGGTTATAGAGGAGTTTCCGGAGTGTGCGGAAAGAAACACACACAGAAACATTGGAATGTTATTTATTGTGTGTGTGTGTGTGTGTGTGTGTGTGTAGTAGGGGGAGGGGCAGGTTTTAGGAAAAAATGTGCAACGATTTACTTATGATTCTCGCAACGGCTGTTGCCGAGGTGCACAGGCAGTCAGAAAAGGATTTCTAAGTGGACACGGTTTATGTCGTGCGGTCAAAAAAAGGATGTCTAGGTGCACATTTCATTTGACGCCCCTTTTGACTTCATCTAGCCAACACGAGCTTGGAGGTAGGTAAACAAACAACCCCCCCATCTTGGGGAATACCTCCCCCACCACCTGGTATTCATAACAGGTACCTGTATGTATTCCAAGTCAAGGTTTAGTTCGATTACCAACATTTATTCTTGTTCATTGTTTTGTTCATGTTACCATGTTCTCTATGTTCAGTCAGAAGGGTCGTGAGTTACTGGTGCCTGAAGCATTTAAATTGTACAAAAGTGACGTTAAAGTACGGGCACAACGGTGGCGATGTGTGAAGAAACTGTGTCGTGCCAAATTGTTCACGGACCAAACAAACGATGCTATGCCAGAAGGGTAACACAATCATAAAGTAAGCACCACTTTGCATAGGGAGCTTGTAACAGAAAGGACGACATGCTGTTGGTAAATGACAGAGAACATAACAGTGTAGTGTTTTTCACTTAGTAACCTAATCTAATTGTGTCGGAACAAGAAAGTATCTATGGACGGGACATTTTCACACTGTGCAAAGTATTTCAAACAAATGTTTGCCATCCATGCCGTCGAAAATTGAAACTATGTTCCATTAATTTTTTTGTTTGCTGTCGAACAAGACAACAGGGACGTACACCTCGCTGTTACGAGTGTTATCAATAAAGTGGTGCGGAAGTTGGCAACCATTTAAATCCAGAAAAAGTTGTAATTAACTTTGAGCAATCCATACTGCTGTCCGTGATGTGTGGCCATCTGAATCCTTGACAATTAAGACTGCATAATCTATCTCTTTTAATAATCGTAAAATATTTCAATTCATTTATTACAGCGACATAAACGTAGGGTGTGTTATTTACATATCAATTGTGTTTCTTAATTAACATCTACATTCTACAAAACTTGTTTCTTACTAGCGAATTTCCATAGGAAAAATGAGCTATTGCCTTTTACGGTAAGACCCAGACCCAGACCCAGACCTGGGAACATGAAATGTGTACCAATCCAGACCCCTAGAACACGTTTTGAGTGGTTTTTAAAATAGATTTATATATACATATAAATATATTTATATAAATTTATTAGGGTGGTCCAAATCAAATAGGTTGTTTTTTTTCGAAATCATTTTCCACAACCTTGCCTTTGTTCCATTACCCAAAAGACATGTATATACCAAAAGTTAGCCAATTTTAAACATAATTAGGGGTTGCTATTTTTTTTGAGAAAAATCGTTAACATTTTTAAATGTCGATATTTTCATTTTTGTGTATAGTTTTACTTGTACATTTTAATGGGAAGATTTTTTATTGACAACTATGGCCTGTACTAGTACCAAATAGTCTACAAGAACTTCAGCTGAAGTGTGGTTGATTGGGAAACCAACATAAATCCTTTCAATGGCGAGACTTCCATCGAAAGCGGATGTCCTTAGAAGGTTCCATTTTCACCACCTGGAAGAGAGCTAAAATATGAAGAAAAATATTTGAGCTACAGTAGACACTGTCTTAGAGATTTGGGGAAGGGCAATAATTCCTATATAGAAAATTGACGCTGCTGAAAGGAAACTTAAAAAGCTTGTAGATGAGGTATTTTATTTTAAAAAAGAACAGGAAGACAAATCTACCCAGCTGTCGTATGAAAGAAGATATATTTAAGGGAGATATTGTTGAGCTTTTTGATATAGCACGCAAGGATGCATTGAATAATATTGTCAATTAAGAGAATAAAACATTCCTCTTAATGCAACGAGAAGATACTATGAGCTGTAGCTTGGCAGGTGTAGACAAATTCCTTAAAGAAAAGGAATCTCGAAAGAAAAAGAGGGAAACTCAAGCTGAGGCCAGGCGTCAACGTAGTCTTGTCGATAAATGTGAAAGCAAAGAAGTTGTAAATTATGGTTCCATCATAATGGAAATTAGTAATAGAAGTAGTGTAACAACCATAACCTACCATACCAGGAAGCGTGATAAAAAAAGAGTTAAGGAGTTACAAGTGAATAACAGTAATTTTTTATTTTGATATAAGAGTAAGGGATGATACATAATAGAAAATACAAATGTAGCAATAAAGCTTAAAGTCAGTTAAGTCGAAGTTTGAAGTTAAACAAAATATTTTATTAGAGACCAAAATGACTAGAAAGTCCCAAGCCAGAAACTTCAATATAAACATTATGTCCGATAAATATTAAAACTGACTAGAGTTTAAAGTTGAAGACTTCAACGTACATATATTTTCCCGTTTATCTAGGTATAAAGTGGAAGACTTTAATACAGACGTATTCACCTTTAATGTGAAAATAGACTAAGCTTTAACGTGAGAAGTTTTAATGTAAACACATTATTCCAAGAAAATTGACATGACTTTGAAGGAAAGACATTAATATAGAAAATGGCGTCCCCATAAATATACATCAGTCAGCCAACTGCCTGTGGCCATTATAAATGACGAGACGTCGCCAATATACCAAGTTTACTCGACAATCCAAAGATAAGTAAATCAACATTGCTCCAAAACTTTACAATACTTATAAAATATATATATATATATAAATTTTTCCCAAAGCACACTAACGTAAAAGCCATAATATCAACTGAGCCCGCCAATAACGGCGTAAATATCCCGGGCACAATAATGACTTGGATCCCAAGATTAAGTAATAAATTTATAATAAAGTTCGCCAGCCTCCCGAGCTAACGATCCGACAAACGACGCAATAGAGTAGTGAGTAATACAATACAACATCAGAAGGATGTCTTACAACCTCAAATAAGCTAGCACGTATCTTACAATAAACACAGAGTCAAATTAAGTACCCCGTATTCAATGAAAATAAACATAAAAGATGCAGCCAAAGCTAGCATCCCTGAAATATATTCATTTTCAAAGTTGCAAATGATCTAACAAAGGCGGTAAGAGCGCGTCTCTTAGTTTCCCGACTGGTGGCGAGAAAAGAAAGTTTACCCATGAACAAAGGTTTTGGTTCCCCAAACAATTTAATGGAAATAAAACGTGGCTAGAAAATATCCACGTCGAAACCCCGAAGAAACCCATTCTAAAAATTAGCAATCATTTTTAATACGTCGAAAACAATAATTTAGAAAAGATCTCCCCATTTTAGTCCAAAATAGTAATTTGGATAATACAATTAAATCTAAGCTTAATCCGGCGCTCTCACCTTAGAAGTCAGTGATACAATGAGTCACCATGTAAAAAAA
>CABFWO010006101.1:6701-38718 GCA_902155825.1 Timema genevievae
CCCCCCCCCCTCTCTCTCTCTCTCTCTCTCTCTCTATATATATATATATATATATATATTTAATTTATGTTAATAGGTAATTGTATGGACGCAGTCGAGGTCTCTAAAATAATATTGTGAACATAAATCACTGGGCTTTACCCCAAACCATATGATTTGAACATGCAAGGAAGTTGAATTAGACAATTTTTGCCTGGGTACAACAACTAATATAATTAATTGGCTGATTGTTTGAAAGGATTCAAATGTTATAGAAGGTTTATTATAAAAATGACTCTCCTCCCTCTTTTTACTAAGTGATTTTGTGATTATTATTCGACTATTATTGCTTCTAAATTCTAGGCTACATATTTATGATAGGAAATATAATAAATTAAAGACTTAATTAAAAAATAATTTTATTCTAAGGATAAATATGTGTTTACTATTTGTATTAAAATTTAATTGATGAATAAAAGGTTAAACACATTATGATTACCTGTAATAGGCTTAACACATGCAGTACATCTCTTAGCAAAAAGCTCTCCAAAGCACTCTGCACAGTATGGCTTCTCATCTCTAGAAGTGAAGCGTTGTCCAGCCAGAGATGTATTACAATTAGTACAAGTGAAACATTCACGATGCCAGGGTTCATTTTTGTAGGTAACACCACCACTTGTAATGATCTACAAACAGAAAACATAAGTTATACTTATTATAATACACACACAAACTTATGAATTTGAAAGTAGTAATCATCTAAACCCAAAATTATCATAAAAAAACCACCGCCATATAGCTTCTTGGATCATATAATATTTTAAAAAATCTCTGTAAGGGGACCCCAGTCCCCCTCCAAACCCCCCTTCCCAGCTTGCCTAAGAATTTTGGTCACGAGAAGCTACTGGCTTATGTGAATGTGAACATATTTTATATTTACGGTATAACATAATTTAGAAATGAAGGCTATTTGCTATTATTTTATTCGTTTGCCTAAAGTTAGTATTTAACACCAAAAATGTTTATTTTAACCATGATTGGTCAAACTACAATGATTATACCAAATTTAGAGCTTTATATTTTTGATATGTTTTTCAGTTTAGTAACATGAATTAGGAAAATAAGCAAATCATTTTTGTGTTAATTACCGTAGTTCCACATTATTAGGGTTTCAAATTAAATCTACTCTACTACCATAAAAAATAGGTTTATACTATTGGCAACTTTTTTCAAATATAGTTTTTATAAGACATGAACTAATTTCAAATAGATACAACTATAGGTATGTAGAGTATTAATAGTAGGCATTTGGGAATATAAAAGTTTGACGGAAAATCTTGATGATAAAAAATTAACAGATTTAAAAAAAAATTGTTATACCACCCTCGTATGCAAACATTTTAACTGAAATTTGAATTAGATAATCAATGCAAATGAAAATTAGTTTAATAATAACCATAAGGCATTATTTAGTTATTTTCTTGACATGAGTGAATGAGTCAATCCTTTACAGTATTTAAAATAAAATTTACATGTGACCTTGGATATTAGAGAGTGTATTAAGTAACAGATGAAATGTGTTTCATAAAATTTGGTATTACTTACATTGCCCATTAGTCTTATGTGTATTGAACTCCAATGCACGACACTGGAACAATCCCTTATACAGTAAAACACGTGCATATCACGTTCTACAACTACCAATACTAGGGTGCACCAACTAATTGTACTTTTTTCTTATCACCTTTTACTACCCTAGTACATTTTTTATCACCACGTTTTAATACCTGTTCAGCTTATAAGCATATAATTATTACTCTAATGGGGTAGTGCCAAGGAAGGAAGCATTTTAGAGGTAGTCTACCCACATTTGTGGGGATGGCGAGTGAGGACCCATTTAGGAAAAACCACCCTCAATAGACTTGACCCAAATTCAAACCTCAGATCTCTTCATCATCATCAGGCGAGAGTAATGCCTCAGATCATTCGGCCACCGAAGTGGTTGCTTTAATACTGTTAAATGCACATGTTGTAGATTATATCTACAACACTGAGTATATTTCTGTCACAAAATACCATGCGTGAAGTACACTATTACATACTTTGGTACTTAACATAGAATGTACTTTAACCCTAAACACTGCACAAGATGAGACTACCAGCCAGTCCTATTAGTAGAAGTTGTAGCTTATACTTAAAAAAATACCATAAGGTTTTTTAAGATTAAAATAACTTCTTTCACACAGGTATTTCTTAAGCTCTTAAAAGCAATAAAAGGTGAGGTAACATAAATTTCTGAATCATTGACTTGTGTTAAAATAAATTGGCTAAAATGTGGAAATGCTAAATATTGGTCTCATTTTTAATTTCTTGCGACACCTAGGGCAGAGAGAGTATTTTGCTCCTAAAAATAATCGAATTTGAGATTTTGATGAATATTGACATTTCATGACCCTCTGAACCTGAAAAAGTGGTTTTCGCGATGCTGTCTGTTTGCACATTTGTATCTCAACCTAACGCCAAAACCATTTAATTTATCAGGCTTTAACTTGGTATCTACGATTTTCAAAAGGTTCACCCAGGGAGATTTGGGATTAGATATCTAACCATAAAATTAAGGGTAGATTACTGAAGGGCCGAAGAAAAAAAATTTGATTTTCTCAAAATCTGCTTTAATGATTTTGATTAAAATTTGTATCTAGGCACTGTTTAACATTACAAGAAAAATGTCAGATCTCATTTTTTATGTAAAATGACTTATAGGGTACTTTACAAAAGCAGATATCTCCAATTTTGATCAAATCCACGCAACTATTTTAGATAGGAAATAACTTGTATTTGAAAACTTGTAGTACTATTAAAAATAAAATACTTTTATTTGAAATATATTTTTATATACCAATAGTTTACAATCTATTGGCATACACATTTTTAAAATTAAGGTCTGGAAAAATTATTGTTATGCTCTTTGGTGAACAGTGATGTTACTTTCTTCTCAATATTTTTCTGGAATGGTGTGTGTTATTTCATTAAACTCTTTGGGAGAATGTTTCTGCAATGAGTAAATATCTCCATTTTTAGGTAAAGTAGGGAGAAAGTCTGTGCGGTGCACCGTACCATTTATTTTACCTACTCATGACCCCTCAAAGAAAGAAGATATTGTGATTGTCAAAAAAATCAAACTCAAAATTTTGATGGTGGATATTAACATTTCATAGCCCCTGAATCAGGTAAAAAGTTGTTTTTACAATGCAATATGTTTGTATGTCTGTATCTTGGCCTAAAGCCATAACCATTTTATGGATCGGGCTAAGACTTTGTACATGGGGTTTTCATAAGGTTCCCCCAAGGAATTTTTGGGATTAGATCTAACCTTAAAATTATGGTTTTTTACTTAAGGGCGAAAGGAGAAAATATCGATTCTCTCAAAATTGGCTCTATAATAATTTTGATTAAAATTTATACATTATACTTTGAGATACAAAATAACTTATAATTGCAAAAATGTAGAACTATTAAAAGTATAAGTTTTATTTGAAATTTATTTTTATCAAACCAATAGTTAGCAAGAGATCAGCAATTTTTTTTATGGTGGTCTTTGAAATGGGGAAATTGATTGTTATATTTTTAAGTAGACAAATATGTTACTTTTTTTTCGTATTTCTGTGACAGTGTATATTAATTATTTCATTTATGCTATTTGGTAGAATATACAACAATGTATATTATTTTGTTTCACATATCTTGTATGAGTTTTAAGAAACTTTCTCCATTTTTAGGTAAAGAAGTGAGAAAGTATATGTGGTGCACCGTCCCATTTATTTTATTCAGGTGGGGTTTTTCAAGTATCTTTGGGCTCCCAAACATGAAATTGGCCTTAATGAGTAAAAAAAAAAGTCCATTGGACTCAAAGAAATTGTGAAAATTCCAAAATTGCTTTTTAAAATTGTGATTTTTTTTTCTTGATTAGATACAATTTTTATGTCATTTTTGAGTACATTTTTGTTCCTGACAATGAAGGTGGCATTGAAAATCAAAACTATTTCCATTTTCCCAAATATTGTGCCAATGTGGATAAAAATAACTATAGCTATATAGAATAGCAAGTTATGTCACAGAGGCCAATAGTGTTCAAAAAAAGTTCTACCTTGATTTTTACTAAAGAACTGTTACCACTATTCATGATGGTTACCAGTTCACCTATTGGGTTTAAATCCCTCTCGAGAGGATTCTGAAATTCATGACAATTTCACCAAGAGCCATTTTACTATGAACAAGGGAGGATATATCTTTTCTGCCCTTGAATTTGACCAAGAACAATAACATCACAACACAAATGAAAGCACTAAGGACGGCATCATTGGTTTGGGCTAAGCTTTGGCAAATCCTAAGCAATATTTAAAATGAGATTGTAAAAAGAAGATACTAGTGTTTCAGGGGAAATTTCTAAACAATATGAAAACCATGATAGCAACTTTCAAAGTCGTAGAAACTCCTTCCAAGAGCTTGTTGTCGATCTAATTGCTACTAATACCCACCTAACTGCAGATCATTGAAACCGATATGAGATTAAACAATTGAATAATGAACTATACAACAACAAAGTATATGATGGTGCTGCACTTTTTCATTCCTTGTTGTCATGTACCTCCTGGACTTTTAAAGAATACTTTAACAAGTTGTTGTAATAAATAAATACAATTTAAAAAAAATAAAAAACAGAAAATTATATTTCATTACATTTGTGCAGTAATTATATGTGAGACAAGATGATTTTATCCACCTTCTGCAAGTTTTTAAATATGCTACTAAGGTTTATGTTTTCAAGTAGTACGCAACTGAGATGTAAGACTTAGGGCAATATGCAAAAATGTTACTAAGTGTGAATGGATGCTTGGTGGCGCGTTAGTGTAGGTCTGAGCACTCTCACGGTCCACCTTCTAGTCTATAATGACACAAGCAAACCAATGCCACTAAGGGTCCACTTAGTCATGTTCTTATATACAGCCTTTAGTTTTAAGTACCACACCACTGACACATTGGTCGTTTTCTAGTACCACACCGCACGACATACATCTATCAAAAACGATCAGAATTAAGAGTGCAAAATTACTAACTCAACAAGAGCTAGTAGTTTTCATGTTAGTTTCCTAAACAATGTTTGTAAATTTTGCTCAAATATATGTCACACCACATGATCTTAAGTGTGTCAACTATTTTTAAGAGTTAAGAATAAGTGTGATAGAGTACCAAATAAAGGAGATGAATTTAAGTTTTGGATGGACTAGAGTGAAATAAAAAACACTTATACACTATGGAGACAAACATTCAGTAGTTCACTCCCAGAGCTTTAGCTGCATGACTAATTACATAATCTACATGGTGAAGTGGGGGAAATATTTTCTGCAAAAAATTATATTTCAATTAGTTAGGCCTAATGATATAGCCTGGTGATAAAATGTCATGGCAAATAGATATACCATAAAAACAAACAAAACAAACTTAAATACATTCAGATTGGCATTATACAACAATGTATTTAATCGAAGCCAATGTAATTCATCGAGTTGTGAATTTCGCTTTAGTTTTATAAAATTCTTCCGAACATTTTGGGCATGACCAGAAGACGACCATTTGATGGAGGGAAAGTTAAAACCGTCTATAATTACTAACAACATACTTATAAATTATAAAGACATTCCAAAGATAGCATATATTTTTTTAAATCTCTTGTTTTCGAAGAGCAGTTAGTATATTTTCCCAACTAATATCTTACCTGCGTATAACCTGAAAGGTACGGTGATAAATATATATATATAGATCTTACCACCCGCTTCAGCAGCCACGTGGTTTAAGGCATTACTCTTGAGATATACTAAACTGCTGATGACGGGGAGATCGAGGTTCGAATCCAAGTCGGGTGTAGTGAGGGTGGTTTTTCCTAAATGGTTTTCCACTTCCTCCACGCAAATTTGAGTACACTTAATGTAAATTCAACCTTACTCATCCCAAACGCATTGTGGTTATTAGCGCATATGCGTATAAACTGATAAAAATGTTTGATTAGTAATAGTAGCTAAACTGATAAAAGATTTACCTTGTTGCATTTGACGCAACGGGTGGCAAACTTCTCCTCATAGCACGTGGCGCAGTAGATCTCCTGTTCGCGAGGGATGAAGCTCTTGGTACCAATGGCAGACTTACACACACAGCAGCAGAAACACTTCTCATGCCACTGACGCGTCTTGTATTCCATCTTCTTGGTGCCTAAAACAAGACAAAACAAATTCTTTCAACCACAGATCAACATAATGGGGACTGGTGAATATATGGGTATCACCGTCCAGACTCAGATGCTCCAACGATGACGCCACAATATAGATAAATTAAAGAAGGGAAGAACACATTAAAAAAGCTCTACCACCACTTTCTGCAAAAATTCTTATTTATATTTGCAAAACAAATGCTATCAACGATATAATTAATTAGAGTGAGATGATGATAATAATAATAATAATGAATATATGTATCAGAGCTCTCTTTGAGGAAGTAAATAAAAGTACTTTTAGTAGAAAGCCTCCTTAGCTCAGCCAGTCAGTATTCCAACTCAATACATCTCTCAGCCATATTTTTTGCAACTAAAATTTCACATCACAAATATGATGAAGGTAATAATCTTACGTCACCAGTATTGTTTATAATAATTTCTAATCGTGGTTTGTGTGTATTAAAGCAATCAATTTTACAATGGCTAACCCTAGTTTTCCAAAACAGAACTGTAATCACTAATAGAGATTTAATTTGTATAGAGTTAATGTTACTCCATGTTACTTTAATACGGATGAAAAGTTATGCTCTGGACCATTAATTAAGCAGTTAATATGGACCATAGGGGGGCCCAAGTAACCTCCCCCCTCCCCCCACGCTGTTTCAAATATTGTTTTTCAATGAGGCAGTCACACAAATGTAAGAAATAATTATTTGGTGGAAGAAGGACGCATCTAACTCTAATTACAATTAAAAAACAAATCTTAATAACTTCTAGAGGCATATAATTTAAAAAAATCCAGGGGATGATCACTTCAAATAAATTATATAGAAATCGAATCTAATCGAATTTAAAAAAAAAAGTCTGGGAGTGGATTACTCCAAATCGCTTCAAAGGGTATGCAAATTTTAACGATTTTTTGGGCAAGGACCCCTTCGAATAGCACCCAGCTCCCAAACTTTTGGCTTGGGGGCTCCAAGTCCTTCAAACCTATCTTTTTTTGGCTGATACCCACAAAACACCTTTTCATCACTAAAAAGGCCCAGGTTCATTGTACGTATGTATTTCTACCCCATTTATGACAATAAAAATAAATCAGTAATTTTTGTCTAATAATGCAGAAACAATTTTCATCGCCTTAAATATAGTAATGGAAAAGTTCATATAGATCTGACAATCTGTGCTGCCAGTGTGTTTTGATAGTGTACCCGTAATGGCAATCAAATGTTATTTGTGTGTAAGGTATATTGCTTTGCACATTTCTAAATCTCGAGTTTTGTTTATTCTTGCATTTTGCGAGTTATTTGCTATTGTGCACACAGTTATGGAATGGAATGAAACCACCAAACTTCCATAAACATACATACCTAATCACGGCGTTCCCTTACGGGGTAGGCAAGAAACTGTGCATATAGCACAAAAAACAACTACTCCGTACTTGATCCATTCTCACTAACTTTCTCCACACTTACATAGCCTTGAATACTCACTTCGCTTCAACAACATCCATACACCGAGTCATACATGCGCTTTTATTCTCAACACTCTTAGTGCTTCTCTTTTTGACACATTCATCTACAACATTTAGAAGACATGTCTTACATGACCTACCCCTTCCTTTCAATCCACACACTCTACATTCATTTATTTGCTTTGTCACTCGATCCACACTCATCATCTCCACATGCCCAAACCATCGTAAGACGCTTCTTTCACATTGATCTATTGGATTTCCTTTCAAACCGCACTCCTTCAGCACCCATTCATTACTGACTAGTCCATACGAGTTTTTCCATATACATTTCTTAGATATCTCATTCCAAACGTACTCATTTTGCTTTTGTGTGTATCATGAAAAACCCACGATTTACATCCATAAAACAATGTTGGCGTTAACACACTTTAATACACTGCCATATTTAACTCTTTCAATATTACTTCATTCTTTGCAATAGTCCACATACCACCCATTTATTTCCGAGATACCTGTCTACCTGTCTTACCTGTCTGTCGATTTCACCATCTATCCTTCCATTTTTACGGAACATCTTGCCCAGGTACTCAAAATCATTCACTTGTTCTAACAGTTTTCCATTTATCCTGATTTAAGCTGATCCGTCATTATCAAAAACTATCACCTTAATTTTGGATAAATTTACACGAAGATCGGTTTTGCCTGTCACCACATTCAAAGGATTTAATGCATTCTACACGTTATTTTCATTCTCAGCCACTAATACGGCATAATCTGCGTATAACAGAACTCTCTCATTCACAATGTCCAATTGTACACCAACCGCGTCCTCACAAGCATCCATCATACACTCATCCATGAATACATTAAACAACCATGGAGGCAAAACACAACTTTGGCTAACACCCTGTTCAATGTAAAACCATTCGCTCACAGCTCCATCCTCCCTAACGCATTCTTTACTTCCACCATACACTGCCTTAAATGCATTTACTAACCATGCATCTACACCATAATCTCTAAGAACATTCCATAACATACTCCTATTCACCCAATCGTATGCTTTCTCCGATCAATGGACCTATTATGGTTCCTTGATTTAGATACGTAAGTCATCCCGTACGAAGAATTGGTGGTTAGCTTGTGAATTATATTTATATTAGCTACATTATTAGTTATTTGTAATTAGATATTTTACTAAGAAATACAATTTATTGTAATCTAAGGTATTTACGAATCATTTATATTAGAGCATCCTATAACCCGTGCTTCACGCGGGTTTCGTATCTTTTGACATTTAGAAACTATTCAAATGCTACCGCCTTCCCGTTTCACCCTCTTATGATAAACATTTAGAACAATCCCAAAATGTTTTTTAATTGTTACCTAAAAAGAACCTTCCTGGATCAAACAGTTTGGAAGATGTGGAAAAGCCACCCCTCCAACTTCAGCCCCTTAGTGGTTGAATTTCGAAAACTCCCAAAAACACTCTGGACCGTTACCTAAAAAGACTTTCCCTGCCAAGTTTCATCTTTCGAGCTCAAGCGGTTAGGAAGGTATGAAAAACTCACCCCCTCCTCACTTCAACCTCTACGGGGTTGAATTCCTAAAGATCTCAAAAGACCTCTGGTCCACTACCTAAAAAGAACCTCCTTACTAACTTTCATTGTTCCAGCTCAAGCGGTTTGAAAGACACGGAAGAACCACCCCTTCCTGGTAATTTCAAAAAATTAATCCTATGGACTGTCACTTGAATAAAAAAAATCCATGCCAAGTTTCATCTTTCCAGCTCAAGCGGTTTGGAAGATATGGTTATACATTTTGAAATGTTCCAAACACCGTTTCACCCCCTTAGGTAATGCATTTCTCAAAACCCCTTAATATAGGATAACTAAGACCTGAAAGGAACCTTCCTGCAAAATTTCAAGATTACAGGTCGAGAGGTTTGGGAAATACGGTGATAAGTGAGTGATCGAGTCAGGGCTTTCGTTTTTGGGCCAGTTTCCTACTCAAACTTAGTGCGCCTCGAATGCGTCGCTCTATTAAAGTACAAAACGACACCTACCTAAACTTGAATGGAATGGGCCAGTTCACATATGAAACTGACCCATTCCATTCTTCCATTCTGGTCTAGGTAGGTGTCGTCCTGTATGTGGTATCAAACCGTACTTGAGGCGTACTAGGTCTGACAGATTTAAGAGGTGAGGGTATAATTCATATAATATTAATATAAGCTTTCTGGAATTAGAAAAAGGAAGGGAGCTTGGTGAAATGGTAGGGGTCCCCCTTAATGGAAATGTCTAGGCACGCCAATAATATTGACAATGATTTTAAAGGATTCTAGGATTTGGACGTCCAATCTTTACTTTTTTAAAAAAATCTAACAGCTACATTTAGAAGCACAACAATTTAAAATGCATAATAAATTCATGATTTGGACATTTGAGATATCCAAAATCCACGGATAAACACGATTCGTCTCGATTCACAGTGTTTGAGATATCCAACAAACTCTAGTGCATGAGCGTTGTGCTTAAGACAACATCCAACAACCTCTAGTGCATGAGCGTTGTGATTAAGACAACATCCAACAACCTCTAGGGCATGGGCGTTGTGGTTAAGACAACATCCAACAACCTCTAGTGCATGAGCGTTGTGCTTAAAACAATATCCAACAACCTCTAGGGCATGGGCGTTGTGGTTAAGACAATATCCAACAACCTCTAGGGCATGGGCGTTGTGGTTAAGACAAATATCCAACAACCTCTAGTGCATGAGCGTTGTGCTTAAGACAATATCCAACAATCTCTCGTACATGAGCGTTGTGGTTAAGACAATATCCAACCTCTAATGCATGACCATTGTGCATAATCGTTAAGTCGTTGTGTTTAGGGTAGTGGCCAACCATTTCTAAGATATTTAAGGTTTATTCTCCCCAAACAAAAATGTAGGTACATTTCTATTAAATTCTATCTTCCTCGTCCGTAGACCATTAGTGTAAATATATGGATGGCACGGAGCTCACAAAAAAAAAGCGTCTTGGTACTTTGGTAGTGCGGTGTAGATGGGAGCTCGGTTTATGTTGGTGTTTAGGATTGGCTCATTAAACACACATTGTAAAGAGAGAAAAACCACGAGCAATGACGACTTGTTTATTTATAGCTGTGTTATGTCATCGGGAGTCTCTCTTTTAACAAGTTCAAGTCAACAGGTCAGGGTTCAATACCTACCACGAACACCGTGTAAAGCGGTTATGTTTTTAAATGAACGGCAGAGTTAGGTGAGTGGTTAGCACGCCTAGTTCAAGTCCCTGAGACCCTTTTATATGTATAGGGATTTTTTTTAGCATCACGTCTTACTGCCCGTTCGGGTCGTACGCTTATGTACTAATTACGCTAATGGTTTTAGGGATGAGGATGGTTGAATTTAGAGGAAGTACACCCGACTGAGATTCGAAACTTCATCTCCCCGTTATCAGCAGTCTAGTTTACTGCAAGAGTGACGTCTTAGACCATGCTGCCACCGAAGCGAACGAGAAGGGGGAAAATTGGGTACGCCCCCCTTGGTTTTATCCATATAGGCCAAGCCTACTATCCAAGCACACGAATAAGTTGTGAAATTTGTGTTAATGTTAACATTTAAGGTGCGGCAGAAGGAAGCGCGAGTAATTTTACAGTTTTTATAGCATTACATTTTTTGGCAAAAAAAAATCAAATATTTACCCAGTAATACCATAAAGAATAGTTTTCTGCACATGCTAATGTAAACAGATATTGAATATCTGTCAAGGGTGTCCTGGAATTTTGTCAAAACGTTTTCTCTTTATTTAAAAAGTTTCGACAAAATTCCAGGACACCCTTGATAGATATTCAAGATCTGTTGATATTAGCATGTGCAGAAAACTAAACTCTATGTTGCTACTGGAGAAATATTTGATTTATTTTGGTCAAAAAATTTCAATTCCATAAAAACTGTAAAAATACTTTCGCTCCCTTCGGCCGAACCTTAAATATCTATGTCGGTGACATTCAATTTTGTTCAAAAATAAAAAACGATGCAAAGATAAAATTCAAGCAACATCTCCAGCTATACACAATGCAACTAATAAAAATTTGCTCTTAAGAGCTTACTAAATTATACATTAGTATTTTTTTACACTTTTTTTTTATTAAAAAGTAGATTGTAAATAAGGTATTTAATAGATTCTTATATGTTGTTCATATATTTCAATATATGACATCACTAGTTTATCCCTGATAGTGCGGGTGTATTTTTTCGAAGTTACCTTTGCAGACCCTACCCATTAGAATAAGTAGTTAAGGCGATTGGCCCTTTTCATTAGGCGTGGAAATGCAGATCCATGGGAACAAACGGTTATCTTCAAGAATTTTTATTGTTTTACAATTTTCTTTTCAGAAACGGTTTGTTTAAGAATAGAAGCATGTTGATTAAGTTATATTTTTTTTACATACTCACCTCTTCTATAATTTTAACAGTGATCAAATATAGATAAAATTGAAATATTTCAATAGAAAACTGCTGGCTTCATAACAAAAAATAAGAAAATGTAACAATTAATATACATCGATACATTATCTTAGAAGGGGTGTTGAAAATAGTAACATCAAAATTCCACTCGTTCTCAAGAAAACTGATATTTCCACACGTATGATTTTTCCGCAAGACCTGTCCGGTAGCTAGCACCATATACGGTTTCCATGATCCATCTGTTCTTTTTGGCGTGGAAGGATACTTTGGTGGGGTGTGAAGCCAAGCCATGCCTTTCACCCTCCCGCTCACCATCTCACAAAATAGGTTTTAGACTTGCACTCGATAGGGCCAAGGGCCTTAATGACCTTAGAGATGAACGTACTCCTCCTCCTCCTACAGTACTGCTATACTATACTCCTACTATACTACGACTAACTACTATTACCACTATAGGACAGAACAGATCACAATAAGGTATAAATAAAAACAAAATTAATGCCCCAGGTTGGAATCGAATGAAGGGTCATTATATTTATATACGGACTCAATAATCAAGCAATGTGTATAATGTATAATAACGTATAATGTGTGTATGTATAAATACACTAAAGTAATCTAAGATCATTTAGAAATTAATATTGTATATAGGCCTATATTTGTCAAGTGTATGTTAGAAATTCCGTAAATGCTGTACACTCATTTGGTTGACAACTTTTTTCTTTTCATAAATACTTTTCACACATAGATAGTAAGATAATTTTGGTAGGTACTGTGATTATAACATTCGAAAATGGAGAATTTTTCATTATTTTTTGGATGCATAGATAAGGCGCACAAAAAATCAAAATAATAAAAACTACTAGTCATGTGTTAAAACTAGTATAGTACTGAAAATAAGAAAAAAAAACCCACCTTATTTTCTTCTAAAATGAAATACATCTAAACAGAGCATTTCAGCCCAGAGGCGGGGCCAAAAGAGGGGCCCCCTCCCCCCCTCAGGACAGTTTTTAGTTAGTATTAACCCTAATAGTTATAGAGTTAAAGGAATTAAATCTATATAACAGTTGTTACTGTTAATTCGATAAATCAGGTTAATATATACAATCACCGGATTTTATGTATAATAACCAACAGTTCTGGTGAATCTGATAAATTTCTCATGTTGTAGTCAAATTATTCACATTAAAATGTTATTATGTATAATAGCCACCAGCACCCTCTGGTAAAAGTGGTAAATCTCACGTTTGTGCAAGTTATAACCTGTCTGAGTCATGCTGTACGTATCTAGTGAGGTTCATCTTTTATTGAGTGCGGACGTGTGGTGATATCTTGATTTGGAATCTGTTCGTTTAACCTTACCAACCTAACCTCACCTAACCTAGCCTCCAGAATATTATAATTTATTACTTCAGCCAAACAGGTTTTGTTATGTAAAATAACCAGTTAAATTAATAAATTGCATGCATTTAATCACATTAACCACTAATATCGGTTACTTTGGATAATAGCCGATCATTATGCATAATAACTAATTTATTACTTTAACGTTAACATAGTAACTACTAGTTTTACTGTCACGTAATATCTCACAAGCCAGTTGATTTGCGTGTCAATAATTTATTTACATTTTTAACACATAATTTAACTAGCAAAAATTAACAAAAAACATAAATAAAAAATAAACTTTTTTTTTCAAATCTTCTCATTAATTTCTAGATTACTCTCAAACTTTAAAGGATTTCCCCGTCAGAATTTCCCCGAGGGGGAACCTGCCCCGGCCGGCCCCGTGAGAGCGTCCCCCTCATAAAAATTCTGGACACGCCCCCCATCTTCAAAATCATGACTGCACCCCCCTTCACGAAAATCCTGACCACCCCATCCCCACAACCTTCACAAAAATTCTGACTGTGCCCTCCCCCCCTCACGAAAATCCTGGCCGCGCTTCCCCCTCACAAAAATTCTGACCCCACCACCCCACTCCCTCTAGGAAAATTCAGATTGCACCCCCCCTTCACGAAAATCCTGACCTTACCACCCCTCCTTCACGAAAATCCTGGACCCGCCCCTGTTACAACTAAGGGTATTTAGCTTCAATAATTTCTATTAACTGTTATATAAATGGTATGTGAAAGAAGCCGCTTTTTTAGGCCATCTCCTCAAAGTATGGTTTCTGGTTTCACCGAAGCGGAAACATTTTTAAAAAAGAATATGAAGAAAATTTGACCATCGTTTCTTGGGAGTGGCAAATAATCTCAAGTTTGACAGGGCACACTCAAATTTTCATAGGAAGAGCTTTTATCTAACAGCTAAAATAGGTACTAGATCTACTTTAACGCACAGCTGTCACTTTGGATAAGAAAAATCTTATCAATTCCTATAAAATAACACCATTAATATAATAAAATTGTGACAATGTTGGACCTAAACAATGTGTTTGCATTTTCTTAAAGACTCTTCATATGAAAATCGGATGGTAGTCCATTCGTTTAACATTCCCCTTCCGGCGTTGCGGCTGGATGTTTAATATTCCCTGTGTGTTGTTAGTGGTTTTGGGTTGTTTATCCCCAGTGTGGAGAACGTCAACACTCTTTTATTTATTTTTTAGCACCACTTCTTACTACCCGTTCGGGTTATACGCTTATGTACTAATTACGTTCATGGTTTTAGGGACTTGGGTATTAGGAAGGGTATACTTATAGAATAAGTGTACACACAACCAAGATTCGAACTTCGATCTTCCCATCAGCGGCGGCCTAATCTACTACGAGAGTAGCGCCTCAGACCATGAGGCCACCGAAACGGGTTAACGTGAACATTGAAACCACAAATAATACAAACAAATAAAACCTATTGAGAATAATTAAAAAGAGGGGAAACGCATTTGGATAAAAACTTTTTCTAGTAAGTCGTATTTCTGATTGGAACACAGGGCCATGGTTTGATTTTCCGTGCTCGCAACAGAATACTCCTAGACTAATATTACAGACGGAGAGGGGATGTAAGGGAGGCTCTATGTTGGATAAAACAAGTTATATCCAATACCAACTGCTATTAGTATTTATTTGAAAAATCAATCCTATGAAATAAACTTTATATGTAATTAAAAAGTTATTAATGATCATTAAATACTCAACGAGTGGCATGATAAATAATTTTTAGAATACAAATCTAAAAAAAATCTATATTATTATTGTTTTTATATGTTTTTATTTAAGATTATTTATTTGTTCTCTTTTGAGTTATGATTAAAAAAAATGTCGTTCTAAGCATTGTTGGGGACATTTATTATATAAATATGAATACCATATATGTTGAGGCTTTAAAGACGTATTAGAAAAACTAAAATAATCTTCAACAAACACACAAATTGTTTTTATAACAATGAATATGTTAAGGAAGGTCCCCCTACAACGTTGATTTTCGAACAAAAATTTGTTAAACAAGAGTGTGCAAATGGTTTCCCAACAAAATATGAAATGTTAAAAACACGCTTGTATACCCTTTAAGGAGTTTTGTATTAGTACCGAGTCCGAACGCATTTAATCCACAGATACGATCTTAGCGATTTAACCCCTTTACAAAATATGCACCACATAATTTTTTTAAGGACCGTGTCTTACTAACCGTTCGGGTTGTACGCCTATGTACTAATTACACTAATGGTTTAGGGATTAGGGAAGTTAAATTAAGATGAAGTGCACATGACCGGAATCGAGCCCCGATCTCCCCGTCTTCGGCAGTTTAGTCTGAGACGAGAGAAGCGCGTTAGACCACGTGGCCATCGAAGCGAGTCATAAAATTTTCTCAAACAAAAAGGTAAAAGCTTACCAATAATTTCTGAGTTTTCTCGCTACAATTCAAAGAACAGTAGATCTACTATTTGATTCCCAAAACCTCCGTAAAATAATCAAATTCTTCGAGGTCCACACAACTCAAAAGCTTCCCTTAAGGGTGCACTTCAGGCTAATGAGTTTAATTTTCAAATGTAATTTGAAACTATTTAAAAAAAATCACAACGTATATAAGTATAGTTTTAAAATACTTTTTATTAAATGACGTTGACATTATTTCATTCCATATTAGAAAACTCAATTCTCTTTATTTTTTATGGTCTTTTACTTCTATATAATACTATCCCAAACAATTATGTATATTTTAATTAATAAACTCTTTAGATAAATATTAAAAATTGCATGCTAACGCTGAGACGGCTTTTTGGGAGAATACCCTAGCAATGGCTGTGTAAGAGAAACGTCGCATCCCTAGCAATACTTCTTAGAAACGTTTGTGTAAAAGAAATATCACATCAATGCCATGTCTTTGATTAAGCTAGAATAATAATCTGTAAGATTATTGTTGATGTTTTATTATTTTGAATCGAGCAGCTATACAATTTTAATATCATTATGCGCAACCTTTATAATTATTTTAATTATCATTGAATTAATGGGTATTAATATTGAATCCTCAAAGTTATTATTTAGAATCGGTGACATTTAGTTATATGTCTTAAGGACAATTAAGGCACTACAACTTGGGTAAGATCCGCTTAGGGGGCCACATGGTCTAAGGCGCTACTCTCGCAGTAGACTAAACTGCCGATGACGTTGAGATTGAGGTTAAAATCTCGGTCAGGTGGAGTGAGGGTGGTTTCTCCAAAATGATTTTCCACTCTCCCTCCACGTCAATGAGGGTACACTTCCTATAAATATAACTTTTCTTATCCCTGACCCATTAGTGTAATTAGTACATCAGCGTATAGCCCGAAAGGTGCTAAAAAAACTTGGGTAAGCACTCTCTCCATCTTAGGTTCAAGTTAGCCTTTTAGAGTATAGGACCACACAACTTTTCTGTTAATAAATCTTACAAATATTCTATTTTTTAAATTAAGTAATTATTATAAAATGCAGAGGTTTAGTATTGTATTTGTTATATGATCAAATATATCAATATTTTCGTATATGTTACTAAATGTGTGAAAATGGTAGTGCCATCTGCAATTTTTCAATACCACCCCACTGCCCCCATAAATAGCTAATTTGAACAGAAAAACAAATATTGAAAGTTGCGACTACAGACAAAATTGCTATTTCAAAAGATTATATTAACATTTCGAACATAATGGTACAGTTGAGTATATAAAATTTTTACCGATAAAATTATGCATCCATGATGATCAAATCTGTTTTTTGTTTAATATGTAATTTTAGAGAGCTTTCTCAATCGAAAAGATGTGTAGTTCAATATGTCCCAAGGCTAACCTGGATCTAAGATAGAGAGTGCGCTTACCTGTAGTTTGATTGCCCTCTGCCAGACGATGACGTCATCGCCTCCTGTTCGGCCTGCTTCACTTGATCAAACCTTGTAGAGTCATTACCATTGATTTTCTGAAGCCAGACCAAACAAGCTAACCGTCAGTTGTTTCATTGGACGAGAGGTTGACTGACCTTGGTACCGGCGTGGGGGTCAAACGTTATGGTAGGATAGTAGGCCCTAACATTTACACAGAGGCTACTGACTGACAGCTTGTATTTTGGTCTTAGGCTGGGTTTGTTGATAGTGTTCACAACCAATATATAGTGAAAGAATAGTACATCATTCATAGTTGATTTAATTTTGTACACAGTGTGCATGGACTTGAGCATAGATAACCCTTGGAATTGAGACTAATCAGCCGATGAGAATACGTGGATAAGCTCTAGACAATTAAAACGAGACAGAATATAACAGGCGGAAAATATCTTCTTTTAATGTTTGAAATGTCTTGTAGTGGCCATATCTGTTTGTCATTTGCGAGATTTATTTGTTTTAGAGTCAATAACTACGATTGTAAATAATATGTTTGAAAATATAGGAGAAACCTGCTTTGGTGGCCGTATAGTCTAAGGAGTCACTCTCGCAAATAAGCTAGACTGCCGATGACAGGGAGATTGAGGTTTGAATCCCGGTCAGGTGTACTGAGGAGGGTTTTGCCAAAGTGGTTTTCTACTTTCCATATACGCAAATGCGGGTACACTTTTCTAAATTCAACCTTCCTCATTCCCAACTTACCAGCGTAATTATTAGTATCTTAGCGTATAGCCCGAACAAGTAGTAGGACGTGGCGCAAAAAAAAAAAAGGGGGAAATATTACTATTACACATTACGTAAGTGCGTATAACCCGAATGGGTAGTAAGACGCATTGCTGATAGTAATAATATTTAATTGTTCCGGTACTACAACTTAAATTTAAATAATTTTTATGTTTTAAAATTTACAATTTAATGAACGTTGTTCTTCGAGGGAACCCTTAAAAAAATGCCATTTTAGAGATATAGGGCCATTTGGACAACACCTACCTAAGCTCGAATAGAATGGGCCAGTTTCGAATATTAAACTGGCCCATTCCATTCAATTTCAGGTAGGTGCCGTCCTGTATTTAGTATAACACCGCACTTGAGGCGTACTAAGTCTGATTGTGAAACTAGCTCCTTATCTGATATAAAATATATAAAAAACAATCCATCTGAGGAGTCTAAACTGATTTTATTATTTTTATTTAACACCACGTCTTACTTAAACTACTACCCGTTTGGGTTGCACGCTTGTGTACTTATCACGCTAATGGTTTTTAGGGATCAGAGGAAATGTACCAGCATTTGCGTGGATAGAGAGAGTGGAAAACCATTTTGGAAAAACTACCCTAGTCTAGACTGTAATCATTACGTTTTATTGTGGATGGTTCTATTTTCTATTTATGAAATTCGCACTGTACCTATGCGCTATTATATATTCTCCATTTATAATAATGGCGTGTCTGAACTACATCGACTGTAGCTCATTTTGCGGAAAAATTAGCTGGTACTAATGTACCGTTGCCCAGAGGAAGCCCGAATGTACAATGTTCCATTCTTTTCGTGGAGGCTCTTTTCAGGACCCGATGAGAAAGGGGATGATTATAGTGAATATGCCAGGGTGGAGCCAATAAATATCTTAAAAACATAACTTAAGCCAAATCAACCAAACCCTGGCAACCAAGTGAATTATTGATGAGAAAAATCCCCCGGTACCAGCCGGGAATCGAACCAAAGACATCTAGGTCAGCAGTCAAGGACTCTGACTACCACACCACAAGGCTAGTTATTCTCTGTTAACTATGCGTCATTCATGAATCCAAGTCCAGCCTCAGTACGTTCAAATACCATTAGTGAGATACTGTCTCAGTCGTAGCACATACTGTATATACGTATTACAGTACACTGTCTCAATATCTCCTAGGACACTTTGACACCTATGGACCTATCCGCATTATATCTCCAGAGCGAGATCGAGCAGCAGACTCATATGGCACAATGGGTGAGAGAGCAGGTGGGCCAGATGACGTCACAAGGCTGTGGACAACCTTCCCCTTTACCCCTCCACAAACACACCGAAAATGGGACTAGCGGTGCGACCACAATGATTATTTTGTTCATCCCAAATATTACTAGGGCCTAAAACATTGTTTCTCAACCTTCTACATCTGCTACAAACCATGTTGGCCTACGTTTATTTATCATATTCTATCAGTCAGGTGTTAGAAAGGACGACCCATCTAAAGTTGAGATGTGGTAAAAAGGATGACTCATCTAGTGTCGAGAGGTCTTAAAACACGAAGAAATAATAGGATACACTAGTCAGTGAGGCCAAGATATACTGGTCAGTGAGGCCCAAGTCACTGTTGGTTTCAGATGCATGTTCCCCTACTTAGGCTACAGACTAGATAGCTAATATTTTCACCAAGTAAATGTTAAATCCTAGACGTCATATTATATTTGCATGTTGGAGACTCACTCTTATTAATTCATGGACAAAACTATAAATGTGAATTTCCCTTTTGGGTTGAATAAATAATTCGATCAGAAAACAAGATCTAGGACGATGGCCTTGTCTGGCTGGTTTGGTCTGGTGGCGACGAAGATGTAAGGGATAGAACCCGGCTAAGTGTACTAAAGGATTATCAAAAAACCACGCAAGGCTGTTGAAAGAGTGTAAGGGGTGGAGTTCCAATATCTACAATCTACATGGTGTTACCTACCCACTTCGGTAACCGCGTGGTCTAACGCGCTACTCTCGCAGTAGACTAGACTGCCGATGACAGGGATATCAAGGTTCGAATCTTGGTCAGGTGTACCGAGAGTGGGAGGGGTTACAGTATGGTTTTCCACTCTCCTTCCACGCAAATGAGGGTACACCTCCTATAAATATAACCGTTCTAATCCCGATAATCACTAGCGTAATTACTACATAAGCATATAACCTGAACGGGTAGTAAGACGCGGTGCAAAAAAAATCTACATGTTATTACACTGCTCCCCAGATTTAACGTAGGTTTGCTGAAGCCTGAATTGGTATCCAACCCGCGTTACAAGACAACTGCGCTATAAACCAATGGCTGTTATTTTTATAAAATAGTAATTATCTAATATAGCCTACTAGAAACTTTTATAATATTACACTATTGAGAAATATAAACATAGCGACCATAAAAGACAGTCGGTTACATTGAAATTGACTGATGCAATAAAATGTCTAAGGTGGGGATGTAAGGAACGTGAGAAAAGGCCAGTGAATTTGCAGTTTTTATAACAAGACTTTTTTTTCTTGCCAAAATAAATCAAATATTTCTCCAGTAGAAACATAAGAGTTTAATTTTCGACACATGGTAATCTCAACAAATGTTGAATATCTGTCATGAGCATAGCAGCATTAGATGACAAACTTTTAAATACAGAGAAAAAGTTGTCATTAAATTCCAGGACACCCTTGACAGATATTCAACAAATGTTGAATATGTTTTGATATAAAAAATGCAAAAGCGTCGACCTTTTCTCGTGTCCCTTACATCCCCACCTTAATATAATCTGCACTAAGGTACAATGTACAAACACAAATATCAAAATTTCTTTCATTTTCGCGTAAAACAACACAATAAGTCACCATAAAAATATTCAACAAATTTATTTAATCACGTGTTTTAAATTAAAATCAGTTATGTTTTGTTGTTTCTTATAGGAGAATATTTTTTCGAAGATAATGTTTTTGAGCGAAACTAACAGCATAACCTTCCCCTTTCAAAGGCACGGGGATAAATAAAGACCCGAGCTACATCCGAAATCACGGTATAACATACGACGTTATAACCGGGGTGCAATAAAGGTACAGTACATAATGGGAGGGTGTTACATAACAGAGATCTTATACTTGCTAATGTTAAAAAAAGATACATTATTGTTCATGTTTTCACCATTAATAAACATACTTTAGAGATGACTTCAGACTTTGTACTTTTTTTTTAGCACCGCATCTTACTACCCGTTCGAGTTATACGCTTGTACGTTGTTGAACATGCAAGTTAAACACTTACTTTTATTTCCCAATATTAGTAATAAAATAATGACATTCATTCTTGATGTGAAAAGCTAAATAGCATAGGTTTAAGGGGAAGAGGGTCAAAAAAGGTAAGAAAAAAGCGTTACATGGTTTATGGATGACCCCTAAGGTGTTTTATGTTGAATGGTTTCCCCCTCATCCTACACGTAAATGCAGCTACATTTCCTCTCGTTTCTACCTTCTTACTCCCTTGCCCTAGTAGTGTAAGTATCCGGATAGCCTGGACGGGTAATAATTCGCGGGGTAGGCCTACCAATAAGAACTAGGTCAATATTGAGGTAAGGATCGAAACTCTTTGTCTATCTTCACCCATAAAACATTGTTAGTGTAATGTGTGTGATCACATTTTTGAACACGTGCTTATCTAGCGAAACGGTCACGTAATTAGATCCTAAAAGGAGCTTGGCAACATTACTTAATCAATTGATTGAGAGCAGTCCATAGTCCCCTCCACGTCACCACACCCACGGGAGATAAAAGTGGATTGGGTTATGGAATCAAGGTGACGCCGATTATGAGAGCTGCCAGGAATGCATTATGGCTTGAGAAAATATGCACTCCAATGTGCTGCAATGCCATTTTTTTTAAGCACCACACCTTACTAACAGTTCGGATTATACGCTTATATACTAATTACACTAATAGTTTTAGGGATTAGAAAGGTTATATTGGTGACCTGGCGGTCTAGGGGTAAGGTGTCGGACTTCTGTGCTGGGGATCCAGGGTTTAATCCTTGGTCCCGGCACAAATTTATCTGCTTGCCAAACCCTTCCTTCCCCTCTGACAAGACGTGTATTAATCACAACTTGTGAATGCGTGAAATAGCCTAGTTGAACTCTGCTGAATCCTAGTCCTTCAAGAAACTTCATTTACACTATTGTATTTTATAAGTTTTTTCTGGAATCCACTTTGAAGGTTCATTATCAAAACCCCCAAATACAACACCTGTTTTTATTTAAAACAAAACTACCTTGGATTATAAAGTCGTATCAGACTTTTTCTTCGCTGGATTTAAGAAAAGCAAATAAAACCGATAGATCAAACCATGGACCCGAAAAGACCCCGACACCGGATAAAGGTGTCAGTCTCGTTTTGTCGTGGTTCGAATCCCAGCTGGGTGTAATCAAGTGTTTTTTCCTAAAATGTTTCCCATCCATTCTCCAGACAAACGCTGGTGCATTTACTCTAAATTCTAACGTCCTCAACCCTGCCACATAATTTTAATTAACGTAACCCGCCTCGGTGACGTAGTTGGCTAACGCGCTGGTTTAGTGTTGAGCTAGACTGTCGAGGACGGGGAGATCGAGGTTCGAATCTCAGTCGGGTGAACTGGGCGTGTGGTTTTTCCTAAATGGGTTTTCACTCTCCCTCAACGCAAATGCGGGTTCACTTCCTCTATGTTCAGCCTTTCCAATTCCTAATACATTAGTGTAATTAATATATAGGCGTATGACCCGAACGGGTAGTAAGACGCCGTGCTAATTATTAGTATATTATTTAATTAACGTATATAGCCCGAAAGAGTTGCGGAAAACCCCCAAATGGGATTAGGCCTACTCCTGTGAAATGGATGCACCCCAACTTTTTTTTTAACAATACGTTTTACTACCGGCTCAGTTTACACAAATATGTACTAATTACGATAATGTGCTAGGGTTGAGGAAGGTTGAATTTAGAAGAAGTGTACCCAGTTTTAGGTGAAATTAGAGTGAAAACATTTAGGAATAAAAAATAACCTTCAGTACACCTGAACGGGATGTGAACCCTAATCTCCTCGTCAGCGATAGTCTAGTCTATTGTTAAAGTGACGCCATTGACCCAGAGCAGTGGAGTCGGTACGCTAAGTCTTCGACTCCGACTCAATACCTTTCCCGGCAAAATTGGTATGCTCTTTCACTCTCACTCATAGAAATTATCATCGTGTGCTAATATAATCAGTGAGTTTAGAAAGTAAACGTTAAATACCTAAAGTAAAAAATAATATAAAATTAAAATATTTATTATTACGGTCCGGATCACGATCAACTTAACGTTAACGTAATGTAACTACTAGAGCATAATACAATGAAGTTGGACTGTTTGGAAAAAAATAAATAAGAAATTGTTTACTACTTTACGTGAACGTTAAGATGATTATGATTTCGACATTAGGACTGTATATTCTATTTATTTTTCACTATTATTATTTGTATGAAAAGGGGGAGTATCACTATTTCGAGTTTGGCAAACATGGGTCGTATTTCTAAGCTAGACAAGTCAGAGATACACAAACATAGACACACACATGGATAGGAATGTTTGGAATATGGGTTACTCGAAGCACATTGATGAACGAAGTATTTCTTGGACCAGTAACATTGAGTTCATAATTGAAACTAAAGTCACGCCGACACTTGGGAGACAGGTGCGAATATTAAAAAAAAATTGTCACCGCATCTCACTCACTGTTCGGTTTATACGCATTCGAACTAATTACGATAGTGGGTTAAGGCAGAGAAAGGTTTAATTTAGAGGAAGTATACCCGCATTTGCGTGGAAGGAGAGTGGGAAATAATTTAGGGAAAAGTACCCAAAGTTCACCAGACCGGGATCTGAACCCCGATCTCCCTTTCATCGGCAGTCTATAATATTGCGAGATTGACGCTTTAGACCATTCGACCACTGAAGCGTGTCGAAGTCTTTAACTTTTATTTTTCCATCGCCGCGTCTTACTCTTACTACCTGTCCAGGTTATTCGCATATTTGATCATTACTCTAATGGATTAAGAATGAGGAAAGAAGCATTTCAGAAGTAATCTACCCGCGTTTGCGTGGGAAGAGAGTGGGGAACCATTTGGGGAAACATCACCCAAAGTAGACCCGACCGGGATTCGAACCCCGATCTGCCCGTAATCAGCAGGCCAGTCTAACACGAGAGTGACGCCTTGGCTACAGTTATGTTAGCTTCTATGTATTTAATACGATTACTAAAAAAAAAAAAAGCTCCCTCTAAGAAAATACCCTATTTATTAAGTGAACAAGGGCCTCCTACCTAAGATTGTCATCTTGTCATCATGAAAGTGACATAAGAGAGAAGATGAGGGGTTCGTACCTAAGNCTCTAAGAAAATACCCTATTTATTAAGTGAACAAGGGCCTCCTACCTAAGATTGTCATCTTGTCATCATGAAAGTGACATAAGAGAGAAGATGAGGGGTTCGTACCTAAGATGGCAGTCTTGGGGTCCCCGTACAGGCAGCGTTCCTTCAACGTGCATTGAAACCCCTTCTCCGTGTCCGAAAGGAACGTCGTTAGGATGGCGACGTCTTCACCTTCATCTAGTGCTTTCTTGATGCGTTCTTCCCCTACGATCTTGGTATTGCCCAGGTGGAGGCGCGTCTCCAGCTTTTCAGACAGCGTGTCCATAGTGAATGCCGAGAGAACAAGTGAAGCGAACGTCGCGTGTGTCAGGTTTGAGAGTTGACTCTATAATGAAACGATCGCTACCGGCCACTACTGCGTGCAACTAGGTCTACCTCACTGAGACAAAACTTCTGGAAGGCCGCTCCTTAACTTGCAAGAACCTCACGAAGGCTGAGTGAACACAAACAATCTCTCCCACTCTGCTTTTATCAAATCACGTGAAAGAGCGCAATTACGTTGTTTGCGCATGCGTCCATCCTTACCTTTATCGAAGTTGTGTAGACGCGCTGGCCATGATAGCTAATTAGCTAACTCTAGAACGTACCACACGTCTCGGACACGCGCCGGCCCCTTCTCCCATCAATCCCTTACATCGTGCAAGAATAGAGATGACGAACAATACCATATAATCGATAAGAGTGTCTCGAGTCATTTGCTTCCAAATCGAGAAATCGAAGGATTACTATAATGAATATCTCTGTATGTTAAGTACAAATGTGTGGCTCATTCATGAAAGATGTGTCAAGCGTTTTTCTCAGAATAAATAATTAGCTTGAGGTGTACAAGCAATGGAGCTATTTTTTGGGTTCCAAAAATCATATGAAAGTCGAACTTGAGTTCCGAAACAATTTTTGAACTAATTGATACTCGCATCGGTGGGCACGGTTGGGGCTCGAATCCCGGATGGGTTTAATCAGGGTGGCTTTTCTTAAACAGTTTCCCACTCTCCCTTCACGCAAATGCGGGTACATCTAGTCAAAATTCCAATCTATTATCGTAGTCAAAGTCTGTATAGTATAGTAGTAAGATGCGGTGAGAAAAAAAGTATTTTTTGACCACGTCATACTACCCGTCCGGGCTATCTGCATATTTACACTGAAGGAGTAGAGATGAGAAAGGTGGGATCTAAAGTAAATGTACCCATATTTGCATGGAGTGAGAATGATAAGCCATTTAAGAAAACCACCCTTAAGACATTCGGAAGGGATTTGAACTTCGACCTTTCGTCACCAGCAAACCAGACTATACGAGAATGACGTTTAGTTCGCGTGATCACTAATGTGGGTCATAGTCGGTATTGATCCTCCACTCCTAATATATAGGGCCGACGTTTATTTGGGTAGTCTGTACGATTGATTCTAAAACTAAAGTGTTTTTTTAGATGATTTTATTCGCTAGATATAGAAATATTAAGATCATAAGTAATTGGATAGAAATCGCCAGTCTCCCTCGAAATATTCAACCATAATAAGTTACACATCTTACACCCCTTTAATCAATCGGGTCGCTTATTAATAAAGGAGAAGGAGTAACACATAATAATAATTATTATTATTACCGTTTATAATGTGCCTGAGCGCAAGAAAAAAAACTCCTTTTTTTATTTGAGTCCAATAAGCATTTAAATACTATTGTCTAAGCTTAAATGATTTTTTCCCATGAAGGCTATTTGTAGTTATTAGAATAATTTCATCCGATTCCGCTTTGGCGGCCGCATGGTCTAAGACGTCACTCTCGCAAAAGACTAGACTGCCGACGGGGACGGGGAGAAGGAGGCTCAATCCCAGTTGGGTGTACTGAGAGTAGTTTTCCCTAAACGGTTTTCCATTTTCTCTCCACGCAAATGCGGGTACACTTCCTCTAAGTTAAACCTTCCTCGTCCCTAACCTATTAGCGTAATTGGTACATAGGAGTATAGCCCGAACGGCTAGTAAGACGCGGTGCTAAATAATTATAATAATAAATAGCCAAGTGTTGGACTAGATTAAGATAAAATAGATAAATAGGGGAGGGGTGGTGTTATCAGTTGCAAAAGGAGAAGAGAAGGGTCGTTCGCTAAATCTGCAAATAATAGTATAAAACCCTCTTCACTGGCCGCATGGTCTAAGACAGTGGTCTCAAATAATTAGTCGAAGGGCCATATTCACAAACTCGAAGCGTGTTGTGGACCACAGCCTATACAAGCATGTTTCCTTAAATATATTCTACAATTTTATTTTTGCAGTGCGTCTTACTATCCGTCGGGACGTTGCATTTTTTAATTAGACTAGTAGGTAAGGAATGAGGAAGATATAATTCAGAGAATATGTAACCGCAATTGAGTGAAGCGAATGTGGGAAACCATATAGGGAAAACCACCCTTTGTGAATCCAGCTGGAATTCGAACCCTGACCTCCTCAACACCGGTAAATAAGGCAATAAGAACCTGATGCTTAATCGGCATGCCCACCGATGTAACTTTACACTAGATATATGATACTATGTATTTAAAATCATTAATGTATTTTTAAAATATTTAAAAACATATAAGTTAGTCTCCAAGATGTTTATGTGGGTTAGCGAAATACTCGAAGCAGTATTTATTAAATTCTGTAAATATAAGTTCCCACATTCAAGTAGATTTAAAGTGATAAAAAATATCGCACAGTTAAACTGGACTGCTGATGACGGGGAGATTGGGGGTTTGAATCCTGGTCAGATCTACTGAGGGTGGTATTGCCTAAATGGTATCCCACTCTCCTTCCACGCAAATGCGGGTAGATTACCTGTGAAGTGCTTCCTCATCCCTACCTCATTAGAGTAATTATCATATATGCGTAAAACGTGAACAGGTAGTATGACGCGATAATAAAATAAAAATTATAATATTAACCGTACAATGTGGATTTCGAACTGGAGACAACTATCATCGGAACAATGAGCACAATCAATTTTTTTAACACCGCGTTTTACTACCTTTTCAGGTTATACGCGTCTGTACTAATTACACTACTGAGTTAGGTATGAGGAAGGTTGAATTTTGAGGAAGTGTACCAGCATTTACGTGGAGGAAGAGTGGAATACTATTTTGAAAAAATCACCCTCAGTACACCCGACCGAGATTAAATTCCCAATCTCCCTGTTATTGGCAGTCTAGTCTAGCACGAGAGTGACGCCTTAAACCATGCGGCCACCGAAGCAAGTTAAAATCAAATGATTCCCTACACGCTAATCGTTGACCTAGGGTGACTTTATAAAGAAGTACAATTTGCCATGAATGGGAACTTCAAACCAATACAAGAGACCTTAACGTGATCTATAGTCACATATAGCCTCACACAATGAACTGTAAGATATATTGTGACCTTAAAAAACAAAACATGAAGTACAGGCTTCAATGGGCTTCTAAAACAGGTACAATAGAATTCAACCTCTTTCTCACCCGTTGATATCCCAAACGATTTTAGGTGTGCACGGACACAAACCAAGGTTGCCTATATATATATATGGACTTGAATTTGTTTCCTTCCATCTCACCTTTATGCTACAAATAACACCCTCAGTGCACATAATCTGGGTTCAAACTCTGGTCTACCATGGTAGAGTCTGTTTATATGATTCTTTAGTATAATCATGCATAAAGGTGAGATAGAAGGAAACAAATTCGAGTCCGTGTGTGTGTGTGTGTGTGTGTGTGTGTATATATATATATATATATGCTACGAAATTCCCTGTGTTTTCCAAGGCTTTTCGAAATGGTTCCCATTTTTTTTTCAGACAACTTAGATTGAGAGGAATAAAATTTAATTCATAATCAAATTCACTAGTGTGACGTAAATGATGTCTAAAACACGATGAATTTGGTTTAATAGAGAAATAAATGCAGTTGTTATGCAAAATAATGTTTTGGGAAGTGTAATAGAGGATAAGGCAGTGTTTGAATCAGCGTTCTTGGTTCTTAAGTTCTCTTTTCCTTATATGCAAAAGGATTGATGTTAAAAGCTTGCCCTTAAATGTCCCAAATTCACCAATGTTACAGTATTTATTTTATTGTTGTTGAGAAATGCCAAGTATTTTCTCTCTTTATTTCCTAGACACTAAACATTCCATATGTTTTTCAATATTTCATGCGTGTAGGGAATTCCACGTACATGGCCAACGGCATTAGTATTTTACTTATACCTATAAAATAGTCCAGGTTTAAGACATATCCTGTGAAATCTCTCAAGATAACCTTTGAAAGGCATGAGATGATGATATGATCAAATGAGCGTTACAAAAAATAACAGATAAGATTGGTATCTAAAGTATCTTGAATCTCACACAAACTATAACAAATACAACCATAAATACTTTAACATAAATATATTCCTAAGATTTATTTAAGTTGTACTTTCTGAACATTGGATTATATCAGCACACAACGTGTAAGCTAGCTTAACACAGAACAACGTAAATTACACTAAATATCTGGCCTTAACGAAAGGAAGTTCAGTATTAGGGTATCAATAAATCCTTAGTAATTTTATTTTAGGCATCCCTCATAATTTGATCAGGACCTTCTACACCAGTCGTGCCAAACACGTTTGATTATAAGGGCCACATTAACAAAACTGTATTGTCAATATCATAAGTCAAATAATTTCAACTTAGTATCTTATTATTACATAAAAAAGAGTAGGCCTCTTATATAAAACAAAAAGACTCGCCCTATATTTAAGGCAGACCGACATTTCAAGGGGGTGGGGGATGGGTTGGGGCACTGCCAAAGAAAAATTACGAATATTAAATGCCTCTAGAAGTTAAGGTAGTTAAGGGCAGGGATAGAAAAAATTTGGTGTTTTAAATGGGTCACATTTCGGGGGTGGGGGGGTAATAATTTTTGCCCCTTCCCCCACCCCACATCTAGATTTATTTCATTCCCCTTTTATATTTTCAAATATGATAACACCCACTTCGGTGGCCGCATGATCTAAAGCACTGCTTTCGCTGTAGACCAAACTGCCGATGACGGGGATAAAGGTTCGAACCTCGGTCGGGTGAGCTGGGGGTGGTTTTTCCAAAATGGTTTTCCACTCTACCCCCACGCAAATGCGGGTACACTTCCTCTAAATCCCCACACAATATTTGGTCTAAATCTCCTTGAGAAATTAAGTTTTGTATATTGAAAATAATTATTAATTCATTAATTTGTTGAGTTACTACATTTATGTGTGTCTTCTGAAACTACTATTGTATCTAAGCACACTGCACTGTATAATTTTCTTTTTCGTACTTTTTAATCTGGCTAGGTAGTTTGTAGTCTCCAATAGGCAGGACTGGTATCTGTAGAAGGTGTGAAAAAAAATATCACATCCCCTAAAAGTTTTACAAAGTCTTTTGGGTAACCAACTACTGATTCACCACCCTCTTTCACAATTAATATTAAATCTTAGACCCGAACGAAATATGAACCAAATTTTCTGAGGTGGCTGAAAATAGTCCTAGCCTGAGAGGTTTCAAGATCATGTCGACAGTCGAGGCTACATAGTTTTGCATAAATATTACCCAATACACCTTGAATAAAGTGACGGAAATCAACGTGTTGAGCAAACTGATTTTTTTCCTCTTCTTTGACCGAGATATAATTATATAGTTTCTAGTTGGGTCACCTGTATGTGTGGCTTTTAGCACTCTGGTGGCACAGAACGTTGCCCAGGGTCTACAAGTACCCGCAATGAGATGATGGTGAATATTATGGTGTGGAGCCAATAATGATCTTACACCTAACTTAAGCCTAACTAACCAAGCCCTGGTGACCGTTTGGATAATTCCCCTTCCGGGAAAAGTACCCATGGTACCAGCCGGGAATCGAATCTGAGGCACCTAGGTTCGTAGCCAGGTGCACTGACCACTGTACAATTGGGCCGGTTGGGCAAACCGATACTATGGAAAAGCTATATTGTTATTATTTACATTTTTGATATATTTTGCAGATAGTGTGTGATGGTCATGATCATCTTAACGTCCATGTAACTTTGACTTGTCGTAACGTAAAGGTTATCCTTGTGTTTTTAAGTAAAAATCAAAGACATGCACTTAACTTAACGTTCTCTTAACGAAAGAGATGTTCAGGGGAGAACTTTCATGTTACGTGAACGTTAAGTGAGGTGTACCTCGTCGTCTAGCCGGCCAATTATGTTGCGAGAAAAATCAACATGGATATTCAGTACTTTGTTTATGGTATGCAGACTACTTCAACGGAATAATTTGTATGTCTGCGTCTCGTGAACACTAAAACGTTTTTGCCTCTTATTACTAGTCTGACCATAATTCCTTGAGACAAAAACGGGACGGGGGTAGTGGGTAAGAAGCGTAGGGGAGCATGTTCATAAAGAGTATGACATTTAATAAAAATATGTGTTACATATAAATATTGAGCGTACAATAATTATTCACAGAACCCACTAAAAAACTTTTAGGTTGATGTAAAGGGGGACTGGGTTTCATTTAGTATTCTTTAGACAAACTTTCTCTATGAAATTTTGTTCAAAAATTGCAAAAATCTTGACTCAAAACTTACAAAAATGTAAAAGGAGTATGAAACATGATTATCCTACAAACGGCCAAGTGATGCCAAAACGTATTTACTTTTTCTCTGAATAATTAGTTGACTTAAAGTTACTCTATTTATTCAATGGGCAGTTGTCGATCTAGATAAACGCGCCTCTACCGATGGTTACAGGATGAGTGATCTGAATGACTGGTAATACAATAGCCGCTATTAAGCGTATAACCCGAACGGTTAGTAAGACGCGGTAATAAATAATATTATTAACAACAATAACAATAATAATAATAATAATAATAATAATAATAATAATAATAATAATAACAACAGCTATTGATGCAAACTTGATAGGTCATTATGATTAAACGATATTTAAGAATATTCTTAGGTTTTTATAAAAAAGGTACCAAAACGGCATTTTTACTTTAAATACGGGGAGACCAGGACATAAAAAAAATTAGTGTTGCCGCTCAAAGCGGGAAGTTGGTCAGACTACTTATTACACATTATTTGTATTTCTGTTCTCTACTAAGCTTCTCTGCAAGTACTTGTAGCAGTGGCGTTTATTCAATGGAAGCAAGGGAAGCAATGCTTCCTTAAAATTAAATAAATGGTACGGCGCACCGCACAGACTTTCTCTCTCTTTCTATAAACTCGTAAGATTTCTGAACGGAATAATGTA
>CABFWO010006102.1:6609-29749 GCA_902155825.1 Timema genevievae
AAACTCTCTGTTACACTCTCTTAATCTCACTCTCTATATCTCAAACTTACCCTCTCTCAAAATCACTATCTCTCTTAAACTCTCTCTCAATTATTTCTCTCTCTTAAACTCACTCTAACTTTTTCTCACACGCCCTAACATTTTTTCTCTCTTTCACACAATATCTCTCCCAAAATTGTACATGCTCTCTTTATCACACACACACATACTCTCACTCACTTTATCATGATTCTCCATCAGATATTCTCTTTCGCGCTCTCTCTCTCTTACACACACTCATTCACACATACTCTCTTCACACACACACACACACACACACACACACTCACACTCTCTCTCTCTCTCTCTCTCTCTCTCGTTTTTCCTCTTCTCCCAAAATTTATCTCACTCACACATACATATACTCTCACTAGTAACTCGCTCACACTCACTCGATCTCTCTCAATTTTCAATGAAAGTGTGATTTTCACAGAGAATTTTCAGCTTTTCATTCTTTGTTAACATCACCATGAAACCCTGATTAATTCTGTGGATGAATATACACATATAAATAAAATAATTCTCTTGTTATAAATAATAGCAACTTGACGCAACCCAATATGACCCCCCTACTCCACTTTCCAATTAGATCCATTTTATCATTGAAGACGGGATCTCTCTAGCGAAAACGAGAGGTACTAAAGGCAGAACGGAGCCATCAGGACCGCCCAACTCATCGCATTTCCATAAAGTAGTTTTAGGTTGTTTCATAGCTATATCTGTTTTGTGTCATATATCCAGGCTTAGGTTAAAATGTAAATATGCTAGTTAAATTAAGTTCTAAAATACAGCCAAGTCATTTAGTTCCTTAAGTAAGTAATAAAAATGTGACATGTATATGTAATTTTAACACTCACGCATACTATGTCTGTGTAGGTGCGAGAATCGCACTTAAATGTAAATTCATGATTACTGGTATTCAATTCAGTTTGATTTTCCTATTAAAAACAAGTCTACTAATTCCTCACTTTCTTATATCTATTTTTCCATTCTTGGGTATCCGCCAACCTTCAGCTGCTTCCCAAGATTCTTCTATTCATTGAAGCCTCCTCTAGGGTATACGCCAGTGGCTGCTTTCCGCATCCACATCACCTGTTCTCCTATTCTATCTCTCTAGTTCCCCACTCTTTCACACCAATGCCAAGCTCCCGAAAAAGAGGAACTCGAGGAGAAGCTAAGCGAGTCCAGCCCGCCCCGGAAACCACATCCGTTCAAAACTATCAATCTCATTTAAATTCTATGTCCCCCCTTCCATTATTTCTTCTAATTGTCCACGCCCGGAGTACCATCGCCCAGACCCTTCTAAAGAAAATCGTTCAGTTTCACAGAACTTTCCAGAGTAGTCCACGCCCCGCTCCCCTCCCCTCGTCCTCACGAAAGCCATTACAACTCCAGAACTGCACTTTCACCCATGACTCCCTACCTTGCTCCCACTCCATTCTTTGGGAAAACATGAACTGGGATTTCGCATCAATCCTCCAGCAAGACCATCATCTGTAGATCTCACAACCTCTTCATCATCATCCAGCACGCCCCGAGAACTTCTTATCACGTGATGCCACCTACCATCGCTAAAATCTCAATAAGACCAAGACCGTAGCAACCTCAACTTTAACTTTAGTGCTGTGGTACAACAAATAGAAAAGTTACTGAAAATGTATGTACATTTATTAAACAAACCGATGATATTAGGTTTAAAAAAAAATTGTATTTATGATCTTTACACTTCCTCTTCTTTGTCTTTAGATATTTGTTCCTGCTCTTATGTATTAATTGATAAGACCTTTTCCAATAATTGAAATTGCAAGACAATTTACTGTACTGATTTTGACCAAAAAAAAACACTCATCTTTAAGGCTGGGGGTTCAGGATCTCACCAAAAATAGTAGTTTCCAATGAAAACATTTTTTTCCAAATGGGTTTTCAGAGTTTTATGCGTTGTTCACATCTTCATGGAAACCCTGATGTGTGTTTAATTTAATATCAGTAAATAAAATATTTCTTTTTGGTTAACAATAACAACTTGATTTTCACTTGAGTGGTTCAGTGCGACAAATAGAGAGCCGGGAGAGGTGTCGTTTTAAAGTTCTCTTCGTGATGTGAAGGGGGGAGATATACATTTTTATTCAGATTAAACCCCGAAAGTTAAATATCTATGTAAAGTTGATAGCCTTTGAGGAGTAAAGTTTAATTAGAAAGTCGAGTGAAGGCTTATTATATATTATATCGTTTCGAAATAAATAGTTTACAATATATTTTAGTGCAATAATCTGAAGCCATCGCTGCAACGATCCACTAGTTTGATACAATTTGTAATGTAGTTTGGTTGCTATGGAAGTTTGGTGGTCATGTAAGTTTGGTTTCCATGGAGAATAAACAAGAAAAGTTTGGTATCTACGACAAACTCTTCTTCTTATGTCGCCATGATATATTAAATGTTAAATAATGTTATTTATATCTAATAAATAGCTTTTTGTTTTTATTAAGCACCACCTCTTACTACACGTACGGGTTATACGCTTATGTAATCTACTAACTACGCTGGTGGCTTTAGGGGCTAGGAAAGTTATATTTATAGGAAATGTACCTGCATTTGCATGGAGGAAGAGTGGAAAACAATTTTGTAAAAACCTTCCTAAGTACATCCGGCAGAGATTAGAACCTTGATCTCCCCATCATCGGCATTCTAGCATACTGCGATAGTAGCACATTAGACCAGGTTTTTTTAAAATGTATTAATATCTCTTTTACCTGTAAACCTTTTACCCTTTTTTCCTTAAAATATTTATCTGAGGCTAAGCCAGTTAATTAATTTAAAAAGGGCGAAAAGGCCAAAAAATGGTAGAAAGTTGATCTACATAAAAGGGCATGATTGAGCAAAAATAGTAAAAATTGCAAAAAGTTAATCATAAAAATAAAAAAGGATCTTGAGGTTAAAAGAAATAAAAATTTAAAAAAAATTAAAATCCCGAAAAAGAGTTGTTAGAAAGGTTATGAATAATATCGTAGACGTGTATGTCCAAATGAAGACAGTAACACTTTACTAAACAAGACTATATAAATGAATATAGCACACGACACTACACATGGCGATCTTCAAGGTAACGAGGATCCAGCAAGACAAAGTCACAAAAGTGGTAGGAGGATGTGTGCGCATTCATACCGTCATGAATGTGGGTATGCGCATGCGCAGAAGAAGACACTAGTTGTGAGCCGAGACTTGTAAACAAAAAGTTCTCATTGTAGCTTGTGGTGTTGTCCTTGCTCAGAGCAAAGGACTCCTGACAAGAGTAAAAATATTAATGGGTTGAAAAGGGTAAACGCTATAAATGAGGCAAAAACAAACTTTATTTATTTTATTCATTTATTTATTCAGAATTTGTTTATAAAAAGAGCCAAAATTGGCTCGTATATATATAAACATCCTAATGTAGGCGTGGTTCATTCACTCACTTGTTACATACATTTAGGAAAGTGAGATCTATTACAGGGTATACATTATTTGTCCTCACCCGGCCACATTATTTTAGATGCAATCACCCCAATGATAGTAAATTTACAACAAAAAAACATAATAATATATTAAAAACTTTACAAAAACAAAACAACAATTAGTACAGTATACATACAGATTCAGCTCAAATTATCACATTAGTTGCTACAAAATTTCAGATACCTTTTCACCCACATATCACCTGGGCAAAATTATTTTCCAGAATGTATCTCTTAACTTCCTTTTTAAACAGATTAAGTTTTTTCATCTTTATTTCTTGTGGTATTATATTGAAGAATTTTAGTCCCTGATCTTTATTGAGTAGAGTCCAAAAGTAGTGGTGTTTACTCTGTTCTGGAAATAATTATCGAGACTTCTTGTAAAGTAGTTCCCCTTTTTGTGTTCCTCAATTTTTAGGTTACTAATAGTTAGGTTGTTTTCAAGTTTATATGCCATTACAACCGTATAAAAAAAATAGCTTCTGTTAATTTCAAAATACCCAACCTTTTAAGCTTAATGTCACCGTCCTCACCGCTGGGCAGCTGAAAAATATTTTTAGTACTGTGTTTTGTAGTCTTATTAGTGGTATTAAATGACTTTTAAAAGTATTACCCCAATTTACATTTAAGTAGGACAAGTGCGAGTTAACCAGACCAAAGTAGATGGGCTTTAACACATTCGGAGTGAATTTATAGGAAAGTTTTTTTAGCACCCCAACTGGACCCTTAATTTTTTTTGTGAAATGTTTTGTATGTGGGCTCCAAGATAGTGAGCTGTCAATGGTCAGACCGAGATATTTTGCTTTCTTTACTCTTTTCAATACGTTATTCCCAAAGCTTATCTGGTAATTATCTATATTCTATCTTTGTTTCCTGGTCTAGTAAAAATGACATAGTTAGACTTTTCAAGATTCAGTGACAGTTTATTGACTCTTAACCAATGATATAACAATTTCAGATCTGTTTGAATATTCTCTGCTATAGTTTTAAAATTTTGTCCAATGTAAAATAAACTTGTGTCATCTGCATATAGTTGTAACTGGCCTTGAAAATTTACCTGGAAAATGTCGTTAACATAAATAAGAAAAAGTACAGGCCCAATTACCGAACCTTGAGGGACCCCACATGTGACACCACGTACAGTACTTTCGTGATGGTTTATGTAAGTGTATTGCTTTCTATTAGTATTATAGCTCTTAAACCACTCAAGAGTTACTCCTCTTATTCCTATTTTAGACAGCTTATATAATAGAATTTCATGGTTAACAGTGTCAAATGACTTTTTTAAATCAATAAACAAAGCTCCAGAAAGCTTAGTATTGTCATCCAAAGTATTCTGTATTTTATCAATCAATTCAAAAGCCGCAGTTAGTGTATCAGATTTCCCCCTAAATCCATATTGGGGGTGTTTGAAAAAATGTATTTTGTCTAAAAACTTAAGTAATCTAATTTTCATTATTTTTTCTATTATTTTTGATATGGAAGAAATAAGTGAAATAGGCCTGTAGTTTGATGGATCACATTTTAAAGTACCACCCTTATACAAAGGAATAATTTTTGATATTTTCAGCTGTTCTGGAAATTGACCTTCTGTTATAGATTTATTAAATAGAACAGAGATATATTCTGCAAAGAAATTTGAACAGTGTTTTAGCACTTTATTAAAACATTTATCAAAAGATAAACTTTTTGAGCTACTGAGATCTCTTATCATATTTTTTACTTCCATTACATCTGTTAAAAATTTGAAAATGAGATATCTATAGTGGTAGTGTAATATGTCCACATATCATCAGGATATACCGGAATATTCATTGTAAGATTATGTCCTACATTTGTAAAAAAATTATTTAACATATCTGCCATTTCAGAAGTTGTATTATATTCCTTGTTCATAAATTTCAAACGTGTTATTTTATTATTAACTTTACAGTTTATATTTAGGGACTTATTTATCTCCTGCCACAATTGTTTAGGATTATTACTATTACTTATAAACTTTTTTGAAAAATAATTTTTCATCAACTTTCTCATTAGTGCTGTTACATTATTTCTAGCAAAAATATAATCATTCTTATAGTTAGTGTTTGCTGGGTTAAATTTAACTAATATATATGTTTTGTCACGTAATTTAATCATTTCCAACAGCTCCTTGTTCGCCCAAACACACCTAGGAGAATAATGAACACTATTTGAAGTTATTTGACCTCCCCTTCTTTCAGCAAACAACAGAGCATTTTGCACTATCGTCATGAGTTCCTCAAAAAAAATATTTTTATTTGTGCTAGTGTTAATTTATCCCAAAGATTCATTAAGCTTAAGTTCCAAAATATTGTAATCGATTACACATTGATTTTCAGTGTCGTTTTTCCTCTACACCGTGATATAATTTGATTCCAATTCCACTATTAGAATGTTGTGATCACTTAAACTATTGTTAATGTTTGAAACTACATTTGAAATAATTTGGCCTAGTGTACTTTCATTGTTGCTAGTTATTCTGGTTGCTAGCTCATTGCAAATGTCAAAACCATAGCTGTTTATCAGAGTAACTGTATCATTCATGGTATTAATGTTTGTGTCCCCTATAATTATGCATTTTATCCCTGCCAATTTGTTTAGAATGTTTTCAAAATATGCTAGGAAATTATTAAGAGGGATATTTGGGGGCCTATATATAACACTGATCTGAAGGGGTGGGCTTAATGAGTCTATTTCAATTCTTAAAAATAAAATCCACTCTCATCCATTTCCATAACATTGAAATTCAGGTTATTTGCAGTATATATACACACACACACACACACACACACACACACACACACACAATACTATTGATGGGATTAAATTACAACCTTTTAACAACAAATTATTAATTCTGTGCTACTCGTCTTTCTTTTTTATCAGTACCAACATGCAAGAATTCAAAGTATTATGTATAAAGAAGTTATAAATTAATCTTCAAAACAAACATCACCTTTTAAAACATGTTCAGATATATTTCTATTTTCACTTAGTTAGCCTTGTTCATCCATGTCGCAATACGATCTTTATGTTTATTTATAACAATAGACTTTTTGTCGCGATACGAACTTTATACATAACAATGGACTTAGGTTAGTAAGTTAAACATTGTTTATTTTTATCACATTTAATACATAGTATTTTATCAAATTAGTTAATACGGAAATTGCCATGGTGGCCCACACTTTCTTCCAAACGTCCAATCTCAATAAGAAACCAGAGTTAACAGCTCGGAGAAAAACAACAAATTACCTGGCTTTTAATTAAATTGGTCACCTTAGAGCTGCTGAGCTCTAGCAAAGCAAAAGCAAAAACTACTTTAAGAAAAGAAAATAAAAACACTCAAGTTGGCTAGTGAAATATATTGCTATCTCTTTCGCAAAGTATTACATTACAGTATTCCCCTTCTTTCTGGGTTATTTTTAGAAGAAAAATGAGTCAAGAAGTAGTTCGGTTAGCTTGTCTTTATATTGTACCCTTTGCACATCTTTTAACACAATGATTTATTCACTGTAATTATGTATCTTTATATTAAAAAAAACCCAGAGAAAACCGATACATTGATTACATATAGTAATAGCATGATGAGGTATGATGTGTTCATTAATTATTTGACATACTAATTTAAAATGTGTCTCATTTCTTAAAAATTTCTCATTTAGCAGTCCTAAGAATGTTCATTTTGCTTTGCCATTTCCTTTCATGAATTAAGTGTTCTATGGCAGAAAAGTTTTAGATTCTGACTCTAATTGATATAACATATAGTAGTGATATAAAAGAGCAATTATTGATTCGATGTTTAGCTAGCCTTCTTTTCTGCACACTATTTTCACATAGTAATATAATAAAATAAAATAAGAAAACAAAATTACACATTGCACTGCAAATAATTAGGATCACACCCCAGACAAAACACAAAATATAGAATTTCTTACATTTCAGAATAAATTGATAGGTCTGAAATTAGTCGCAATATTTTTTAAGTTTCACAATTAGAATAATATGTAAAATATACAAGATGTATACTCTAGTAAAATAATACCCTTAGCTAAGTTCACAATTTGAAAGCCATTCAAAATATACAATATCCGTATTTGGGTAGAATTATACCCTAAGTTAATTTTACATTGCAATATGCTCTTGAAAGGGTTTTTTTACAGCAAAATTTACTAAGTTCAAAGTAAAATCCTAATAAAAGTCTTATTATTAAAAGGAGTTAAAAGCTACTCCTACTCCAACCATAGTTCCTAATTTCCATCTATTTTTGTCACTTTCTCAAAATAGGACTTAATTTCATCAACATTTTAAGGCCGATACACCTCTACCAATACAGTTATTGCTTGACATCTTCCATCATATTGCCTCTGTCCATGGTTATTATTTTGGGTCCATGTGTGTCTTTGTTCTCTGTACCTTGGTGAGTGATCATACTGATTTAATCCCTCTAGTTCCTGATTGTGATCATTTAGCATATACTGTCCCTGGTTCAATTGTGGACCCATATCTTGGTTTCCCTTGTTCCTATTTCCTTGCTCTTTCTCCCAGTGTTGTGATGGAGATGGTGTCCTGCTTTCCCTCTGAAACTGATAATTTGTACTACCTTGTCCATGTGGATGGTATTGATCCTTAAATTTCTTAAAACTTGACCAATTTTGTTTACTTTCTCTCTTTGCACCTCTTTCTGACGTTGAAGATAAGTGCACATTTTGTGTTGAATCATGTTCCTGTACATCTCCTAAATATTCCAACTCTCTAGTTCTTTAACATCTATCATCAAATGCATTTAACACACGCTCTATGCCTTGAAGATCCTGTAAATTCGCGCCTATAAGAGCATCCTGTACATTTTGAGGAAAATGATATATCAAATGCCCCATGAGCCTATCTTCCTCTATCGGGTATTTCAAATACTTTGCTTGAACGTTATATTTATGAAAATATTCGCACATAGTTCCTCCTCGAACACTGTATTTAGCATTGAAAATCTGCTGCAAAAAAAAACTATCTTGTTTTACCCGTGACCAAAATTTTCCCAACAAAGCATTCTTTGCCTGCACAAATGTATCCCATTCTCTTTTTACAGAATTCGTCCTGGACCTCGCTTCCTCTCTTAATCCTGATAACAAAATAGCAATCTTATCCGCTTCACTAAATTGTTCCCCCTCTAAAGTACGCTCCACTTTTCGAATATATTGTGTTGCCGAAATATTTCCTTTATGCCCCTTGAATTTTGGAATTGAAGATAACATCTCCTCACTCATTCCTCTAAACAATACACTATAATGATAAACATGACTATCAACTTTATCTTTATTTTTAACTTCGTTAAATTTGCATTCTAAGCCCTCCACTTTGTTTTATATTTTCTCAAGATTTTTTACATAGCTACCTCTTAGTTTTTTGACATTTCCCCCCCAGACTTTTGCCTTTTTGAGTCACCACATCTTCTACTTGAGACGTAATATAATCCCTATTCACATCCATTTGCCCCTCCAGTTCTAACCTAACCTTACCGACTTCTGTTTCCAAGTTAGACTGAACTATTTAACACTATTTTTTGTGTGAACAAATTTTGACCCAAGAATTTCTTCCTTATTTTCTGTACTTTTAATTGTGTTTATAAACTCCTTTTCTAACCCTTCTATCTTTTTATTTACTTTGTCAACTCCCCCAATTAAATCAAAATTAATTTTTCTTAAATTATCTTGCTTTTGTTCCAACTCGTTTTGATTTGATTTTACTGTGATCAAATTGTTATCTAGATCCTTAACCTTGACATTAAGTGCCTGATGCAATCTTTTCATGTTATCTATTTTACACTCTAATTTTATTCCTAACTCTTTAATATTATTTTTAATTTATTTATTATTTTTTCAATTTCTTTATTATTGTTTTCTATTTGAGTTCCCAATTTTTTATTATTGTCTTCCATCTGAATCATCATTGTCATAATAAGTTATTCCATTTTTTGTTCCCTTCCTCTATTAAGTTCTTTTCTATCCGAGCTGGATCAGAATCTCTTTTACTCTCCTCAATGTCTGCAGCAGTCGTTTTTAATATAGAAATTTTATCACCCTAATCCCTTAATTTGGAATGTTCCCTTGAGATATTTTCGTCTAATATCTGATTTTCACTATTATTTCCTGACTCCCCTTCTTTTACATGTTCTCTTGTGGAGCTACACCCTATATGTAAGTTTACACTGTTTGAATTTCCCACCTTTAGTTTGTTTAATTTTTTATCATACGTTTAATTTTACCAATCATCATCACTCTTCTCTAATCCTTGATTGTACAGTTTGTTAATACATTTTTTGTCGCTCGAACAAAATGGTATCTGACCTCCCCCACTACTACAGACTTCACCAACTACACCATCTTATGATTCAAACATCATCAACAAAAAAGTACTTGAATTTCTTTATTATTTTAATGAGTAAGCCTAAACAGCGTTTTAAGTTCTAATTGTTCCAAAAAGGTTTGAAAGAATTACATTACCAACAATATAATTAATTAATTAAAATAATTAAATGTTACAAAACAAAAACATATGTATCTACAGCTCTTCTGTTGATCTCCCAATAGTGATGGTACAGCATCCGTTGATGAGTTACTTCGCTGCTATCCACAATGTTCATGACCAGTTACTAGCCACAAGTGTGCGGAAGTAAATTATCGACAGTACATTTACTGACTAATAATATCTACACAACCTAAATGTAAATAATCCAGAAAGCATGGCAATATAACAGGATCATTACAGCCTACTTTCATGTTTTTTATCACAATTTAAACAAATAAAAATTTTTTTAAATATAATTTAAGATTTGGTTAATATTCCCTGTGGTTTATTTTAAATGCTCAAAATAACAAAGCGGCTCTACAGATTCCCCGTGCGATGAACGGGTACACCAGCTAGTAACTAATAAAACAATAAAAGCATAATCACATTGGTCATATAATAACTTTTTATACAAAAAATGGGCCCTCCGATTAGTGAGGTGAAACCAATGACAAGCAATACCTCTAATGAATAGTAAGAAAGAGCCTAAAGTACTAAACCAAAATAATTATAATAAAAGACGTTGCCAGGTATAAAAACCCTTAGCCCCACGTCGTACGGCAACTTTAGGAATGGGCTGCCTTCCAAACCACCCTATAAAAACTTGCCGAAATGAAACTTTGGGATACCAGCCATCGAATAAATAAACAGCCTTATCAAATAAAAAAAAATTGACAATATCTTGTAGGAAAATTGTAAGTAATTTCATTTTTTTTTTGTTAGTAAAAATAGAAAGCAAATGAAAACGGAGTCTAGCCTGTGTTAATGGTGTGGTAGATTTATACACTACCAAGTATGCCATAAAGACACTTAAAATTACTATTGAAGCTCTGTAATTACAGGGAAGCAAAGCCGTAAATGTTCACTAGTGACATGTTCAAAGCAGGTGAATGAACAAAATTAAAAGCCCAAAACAATCCATAAATAATCGCCCATTGTTTTCAGATGAGAAAAATGTAACCTTGCTGATGATATCGATATAATACAAAATGGTAATCATATACACATCAAAATGTCTGCTATTTCCTTTTTATATAACCAAGTGAGGATCATTGTGGGTACTTTAGTTGAATTTGGAAAAAATAGAACCAATCAGCAATAAATGCTAAATATATTAAACCAATGCAAAAGAAATGCAGCTGGAGTTACTGCACCACCTTTTGGCTTATATTTGGTAAAGATAGATTACTAATTTAATAAAAAGTATCGTTCTTAGTGGAATAAGTGTCATACCGCCACGGTATCTCCAGATCCTGCTAACAAGACGCGGGATGACAAGTTAAACAACATAAAAACTATATGGTGGAATAAATTGAAGTTAATGTGGACGTTAAATTAGGGCCTATTAATATGCTAACTAGAAGGTGGACCATGTATTAGCTTTACAAACACTTTTACCAGGACTCTAACGCTAACGGAACATTGTAAACTCTAAAGTAATGGTGGTTATTTCCTAACCTTATGTTAAGCCCTAAACTAACGAATAGAATGACGTGACATTCTAAGATTGGGCCGATATCTATCTTAATTTTTTTACGTAGTGTAAAATAACAATAGATCTCCTACATATAGTAAAATAACAAATTAATCTGGTTTTCTGGTTTTTCTAGTCACACCAATTTAAAATAAAACACACATATTTTTTGTTTAGCGAGACATATGCATAAATGCTATACTGTAAAGACCTTAATTAATAATCAACAAAGCTTGAATTTCACAAATTTATAAGTATAATATATATAGTTGTTTCACAAAATTGCACACGGAATTTTATTTTATGACATTAAATAACTTTAATACACTTTTATTTAGAATCTATAGTTGTATTTATAGTTATTAAAATGGCTGGGTCCATACGAAGCACACAGGGGTGTAGTGGAGCCGGAGCGGAGCGACGCTTCGACACTGGCTTTGAGGGTGTAGACGCTAGTTAGCAGCTTAAAATAACTAATACACTTATAATATAAATAAAATTAAATGACACTTAATAACATAGTATTACATATTAAAATTCTACTTTGTATTAATATACGAGGGGTGTATTTTTTAAGTAAGCACCGTTTTCCAATTAAATAGGAACTACTAAATATTTATTATTTTTTGATATTTTTTAAAACCCAATACTACATACCTTTAGCTACTTTTCAACATAGTTTCCATTGTTATTTAAACATTTATTAAACATATATTTCTTTTCCGTCATCCTAAGAGCCCAAGTTTCCTCTCCATAGAGTGCGATGCTCAAAATGTAACATCTCATCATTTTGTTCCCCAGTTACAAACTCAAATTGCTGGTCAGCAGTAACTTATTGTTGAAAGCTTCCTTGTTCACAGCGATCCTCGACCTAAATTCTTGGTGCAGTAAGCATCCTTTGTCAGTAAACTTCCCAAGTACTTGAACTGCTCTATGTTTTTCAACTCCTAGTTCCCAATTTTTATTTTTAGTGGCTCTTCATTTTTTGAGATCACCTCTACTTTTGACTGCTGATTGTTGATCTCCATGCTATATCTTCTCCCTATCTCCACCAGCTGGTCCATCATTTCCTGCAACTCCTCTTCATTTTGGCCAGCAATATTAGATCATCTACATATTTTGTTGTTGGGTTGGTGATGCGTCCTCCGCCTGAAATTGCCATGTCCCTCTAGGGCTTCCCTGACCAGCCAATCGCCATACAAGTTTAACAGACTGTATGACAAACTGTATCCCCGTCTCACTTCTCTTCCTATTTCTACGCTGTTGGTCTAGCAATCATTCAGTCTCACCTTCACTCTCTGTTCCAGGTACAGGATTGCAATCAAACTTCTGTTCCTCCAGTTGATGCCAATCTTCTTGAGTATTTCCATCAGTTTATTCAATTTCACTCTATCTAACGCCTATTCTCAGTCAATGAAACCAATGTAGACTTCGTCTTGACTTCAAGCACTCTTTCTGAAACTATTCTCAGCATATCGATGGATAGGAAATGAAATTATTCGGGAAAGAGTGGGATTACATGGAAAACATGTGATAGTAGAGAAAGCAAGATTCAGATGGTATGGGTATGTAATAAGGATGGAAAAGGAAAGGATGCCAAGGATAGTGATGCAAATGAAGTATCTAGGGAAACTACTGCAAGGGAGGTCAAGAAAGAGATGAGGAGCAGATAACAGAGAATGTGGAAGTGAGAAGAGAATGGAAGCAACTAAAGGAGGAAGAATGGTGGAAGGACAGAGGAAGATGGATACATTACTAAACTGACTTGGCCACAGGTTGGAAACAGTTGATGATAATGATAATGGTGATGCCTATATTTAAGTCCAAAATACAGCTTTTGGAATTTTTTTATATTCACACACATCCAATAATGGTAATTAAGTCCAAAATACAGCTTAATATACAGATACATCCAACAAAATATTAAATACAATCCAAAATATTTATACAATGGCTAGACATCCAAATAATAATTTAATCTTTAAATTTATACCAATCCCCTGCTGCAAATTGCTATTGAAACCGCTTGAAATCCAACCAGAAATGTCACTGATTAAAACTGGTTGATTTCATCTATTCCGTATTGGTTACAACAGTGTCCAACTAGTTTGAACCACCAAAATCAACCAGTTTGTATCAGTTTAAAGTGTGTACAACCAGATGCAATAAGATTTAATCAGCAATCAACTTGACTCACTAGTTGAATCCTTTAAAATGTAATGGTGTCCAACTGTGTTTGAAATAAGTGGCAGCCATGCGTCATCAACATTTCTTTCTAAGGATACTCGTACTTAAATATCTTATATATCTGACAAAATCAAACGCTTCCGCACGAAATTAGATTAATGGTTTATTTACCCATATTACTAATGATTTGAACTAAATGTTTCAAAATGTTAAATAGTTTGACAAAAAAGACTTCAAACTTAAATCTTGTCATATTTGAAGTTACTCCAAGAATATAATTGCCTATACTTTTCTAATTCTGATTTTTCGTACAACAGTTGTACTAGAGAGACATCCCATTTTCTGTTGCTGCGGTTCGTATACCAAAAACAATGCGCCACAAAAGAGGTAGGCTTGTTAAGTGTATCGTGAACCTTAAAAATTTGTGGAACGCAGCTCTGGAGACTATTCAGCCTTAGAACAAGGCATAGTCTAAAATGATGATTACTTTTCAATAAATTACACATACACCATTCTTAATCAATAGAGTTATCTCCATATCATGTATACATGGGTAAATTTTATTACAGTAGTTCTTTAGTTCATAATGCTTGGAAACCTAGCATTTCACAGTCCCTGGCTACCTCAATGATTATAAAATTATCACAAACAATTCCATATAACTTTATCAAAGATACGGATTCGACTTTATATTTGTCTATCATTATCCTCTGCGCATTGATAGGAATAATTATAAATTCTTCTCGACTTAAAGGCAACAACGCAAAGGTTACTTTTATGTGAATTCTATCCATACTGTGCTGGGAATGCACTCAGTCCTTGGGCTGGTTATGGCTGTATTACTATACCCTGATTTTGGTAGGAAGCTCATTCTGGGTGGTCTTATTTCTCAATAGAATCCTACTAAATAATATAATTTTTGTAGGATAAACGGCCTTTTAGAACGGTGTTTAGATTATTCCCGGTATGTATTCCTGAGTATATTTTTTAGCATCTCATGTGGTTTTCTCAGCAAAGTTAAGTGGGAAAACCATACTAGATAGTTTTGAAAGTACTCAAGAATACACAAGCTGAAATTGTAGGCTTTTCGTATGAGTTAAGTCCTTCCCAAATGGGCTTCCTTCCAAAATCATGGCGTATATTAAAATACATAAACTTAATAAAAGAAAAAAGTCACGAATTTTGAACTTAGCTATGCAACTAAAACCTTTTATTAATACATCTATTTCATTTATCTAATACATACATTGATTTATTTCATATATTCAGATAAATTAGCTAGCAAAGTCAAAATGCCACATTGCCTTTAATGTGTATGAGAGAAAAAGAGATACTAGAAAGTGTTTCTTTTTCTTACAAAATAGTGTGCAGATGACAACTTGAAAATCTGTAGCCTAAGATGTCCATCTAGTTATATTTAGAAAATATATAGTAAATAGCTCTAATTTGTGACCATTGATATCTATAATTTAACTAGGTGTACATTTGAGGCTGAAATTTTAAAGCTGCCGCCTACACACTATTATCTAAAAGAGAAAGAAACTTTCGGGTATCTCTTTCTATCTGACCATCTGGTTATATTATAGAGATAAATGGTAAATAGCTGCAACTTGTGATCATTGATCTTTATAATGTTGCTGGATGCACATTTTAGGCTGAAATGTTCTAGCTGCCGAATGCACACAATTGTTTGATATAAAACGAAACCTTCAGATATCTCTTTCTTCCTTACACTCATTAAAAGCACTATAGCATTTTGACATCGTTCTCTAATTTGTATGAATAGATGAGATACATCAATGGGTGTGATAGTTAAGTAAAATAAATGTGTTAGTAAAAGATTTGACCAGCATAATTAAGTTCAAAACTCGTGACTTGTTTCTTTAAATAAGTTTATGTAGGCTAGTAAGTACCATAATTTTGAAAGGGCTTACTTCGTATTAAACCCCTACCGTATTTTATTATTTTGGTACTATAAAAGACCTTTCAGAAGGAGGATCCTGATCCCGTTTACCCTACTAAAATACAGTACTACTATACAGTAGGATTTTGATAATAAATAATGTTTTCTAGAACGGGCTTTCTACATGGGTATAATAATAATATACTTCCTAAAAGCCTGTAACGCAAGTGATTGTTTGGACGTTAGACTACTAAATAAAGTTTTTCATTCAAACAAATGTAATCAAATTGTTAGTTATGATCCCTTATTTAATTATAGTTATTTAACTGTAATTATAATACGGTTCATTAATTTTATTCTTAAACCAATATACAGACTAGTAGCCAAATTTAAATATATTGTAGCCTTAGCAGAATGTAAACAACATGGGTGATATAAGCATATTTTAACATATCAAAGATTGTTCTCATATTTGTACATCATTGCCTGTTAAAATGGATTGTATAACTAGACTTTAATTTAAATTTTTTATTTACTCAAATATGTTATAATACTTCAATATTTTCAAACAATAACAGTTTTATTGCCCAAATACATGATTTCGCACAAGAAAATCGAAGAAACCGTTATATCTATCCCCTCACAAAAAGCACACGACTAACTTGATCGTCACGCTTTGGCACTGAGCTCTTTAATATTACTGGAGGGACAAGTATCCCGAGATACAGTTGACAAAAGCGTGAAGCTTAGTATTGTCGTCTACTAGAGTTAGAGGAGACAAACTCTGAATTAGGTCTCATTGTTACTATGACGACAGTGAGTAGTTGGAAGCGTTTTTGTTTCAGAATTGTTAAATATTATATAGCTTTTAACTCTAGAAATATTTACATTAAAGGAAACTTAATTTAGTTTCACAGGTTATACTATCCAAACATAAATGAAACCATCCTTAATATTTTTAAATATTAATGAATCTGTAGCCTATCTACTATGTTTATTTTTTGCTGAAACCAGAACATATTTCAAGTAGGGTATCAAAACTAATTTATTTGAATATTTGTTAACTGTTTAATAAGACAAATTAACCATTGTATTTAGATCTATATGATTAAAAAAAATAGGAAGAACAATTTGGTAGATTAAATAACAGCTTCGTTTAGATATCTATACCAAATCAGTATCCATAATAATAGGTTAGAGTATTATTGGGCCTATCTACCAAACTCATGTTTGTTTTGAAATAAATTGTGTATAAATTATTGAAAAGTTCTTCAATCCATTAAAATAGGTTACCTAAGTAACGGCAACAAATCTTAAAACAGGAGATCGAAGCAATATGATGAGAGAATTTGAGGCCTACAACACATAGTGTCATATTTTGTAGTTAGTTTTAAGTTCTTACTGTTCAAATATAAGCGCACCAGCTTTTATTTCTTCACTGTCCTGTTATTTATTTTATAAGCCATTAAACGAGTATATATTACTGATTGAATATTGTCTAATAACTACAGAAAATTAATTATTCACTTTGGAGATCACAAACACACGGACAAACATTACAAGTCTGTTAAACGCAACTGAAAAATACAACCCACGCATGCGCAACAACAAAATAGACCAGAGATAGAACAACAACTACATATTTCTCATCATAGTCAAGAACTAAATAATGTCAACACTCCCACATAATTAATTCTGTCTCTCAAACCAACCTTGCTTCGCAATTAATTAAACTGATGCTTTGGCAAAGGCTTTGTAAGAAAATCTGCAAGTTGTTCTTTGGATTCAATATACCTTATTCAATGTCACCACCCTACACCATCACCCTACCTCCCACCACGACTCACGTTGCCGGAACATCCTGTTCCACCGCGAATAACGTTGCTGGAACACTCTCGCCGACCTTTTTCCTACCCCTACACACACGTGTCTGAACACGACGTCACCGTCGTCATGACAACCCGTAACCCCCGAAGCCGAAGGGATGGATAACAATATATTAATCGACCCAAAGTTCAACATCGATCTAAGATCTACAATTTATAATGCACAACTGTTAACGGATAGTGCATAACTCAAACTCCACAAAAAGTTGAAACACTATGTTCAATTATAGCACTCACAACTACATGTAATATTTATGATGATTTGGCTGTGAGCTTTATAATTGAAAGCTATGTGAGTCAACATTTCATGTATTATGAGGTACACACTATTAATACTAGCTAGGCATTTTGCATGAATAGTAACCTAACCCTACAAAACTAGTTGATTAGGGTGAAATTCATTGAAATTATCAAGCATTTTTAGTTAGCTGTGGATTTTGGATTTGATTAATAGGAGAGACAAACATGTATGATTAGGATGGGGTTAATTTAATTTTCATTAAATGGTAAATTAACAATAGAAGGTCTTTTATCCTATTAAAACAAACCCTTTCAGACGCTCTGGCTACAATTGTGTGCATTGCGTTTCTACCCTGTTTTATGGTACTTCAGATAATATTTTGTCAATGGAGACCTAATGTACACATTTGTACATTCTATTAAAACATTTCTAAAACTGATGCTGCCATCTTACGATATTTAGGAAAGTGAATAATTGATCTTACCTATTTAGAGTTGTATGATTATTTTGCTTGTAACAATACCGCTTATGTTATATGATTTATTTTAATTTCTAACTGGACATTTTTGTTCAAAGTTTACTTTTGGTTAATTGAATAGTTTCTTGGTATACTACAAGTGTACAAGTGCAATTATATTTGTTTAAGTGATATTTGGCGTGGCTGGAGGACTGTAATATGATGTACACAATTGTAGTCATTGATTCAGAAGTGAGTATAACCACCACGTGTTGACATAACCTCAATATGAATGTAGAAATGCTTAAAAAAGACGTTTATTAGAACAAATTTATGATTTTGATAGTGTTCTAAAAGTTTGAGCCTTTATTTCCACAATATAATAAAAATTGTGACTTTTATGGAATAATATACTTTTATAAAATTAGATTGAATAATTATAACCTCCAATTGGATTCTGACTTTGAACAGAAATATTTTTGTACATTGCAATGAAAAGGCTGTGTTTACTTTGTTGAAGGTGTAATTCCTGATTGGGAAATTATGATTTCGTACATTTTTTTCTTATCTGCAACACATTTCACTGATATGGCATAGCTGGAAAAAAAAAAGATCCATCTCAGAGTTTAGATTCATAAATGGCAGGTAATTTGTCGGATTTAGATTTGTTATCAGATGAAGAATGTGATTTTGATGGTGGATTGCCCACTTCTTTGCATAGCACAAGAGTGAGATTGGCTGCTGACAAGATAAATAGAGGGAAAGTTGAAGAAGATGAAGTGCAACCAAAATCTAGTAGATTGAGAGGGTTGAGAGGGCAATTATGACAATGATGACAGCTAATTAGATGAGACTGAAATCGTAACAAATGATGTAAATAATGAAATAAATTATTTCCTTATAGAGAAAAAAGATATCAAATGGCGTCATCGTCCGATATCTGTATTAAGTTCAGATCAGTGGGAACCAGATACAATTGAGGAAACAGAACTTACTCCACTAATGTATTTTGGGAAGTACATTCTAGAACATCTCTTCGAAGCATTCGCCGAGATGAGAAATATGTATGCAATACAGGCAGGGAAAAACGGTTTCAAACAGACCTCAATAGTGGAACTTGAAACTTTGCTTGGGCTTCATATAGTGATAGGAACACCTACATTTCCAAGAGTTAGAATGTACTGGGAATCAACTTTAAAAATGGAGCTATTTATGAACAGTATGAGTAGGGATCGATTCTTCCAACTCAAAACCAATCTGCATCTTGTGGACATTATAAGGATTCCACCTGATAATAAAGATACATTTTTAAAGTCCGCCCTATATACGATGCCGTGTTCAATCGCTGTTTAGAGTTACATGTAGATGAATACCTATGAGTTGACGAGAAAATGATCCCCTTTACAGGGCATCTCTCTGTAAAGCAGTTTGTTCAGGAGAAACCACCCCCTGGGGCATCAAAATGTACCTGCTGTGTGGCAAAAGTTGCCTAGCATATGACTTTCTAAAAGCAACAAACTAGTTCAAAGAGCCTTTATCGAAGTCATTTGGACAAGGTCCAACAGTAGTTCTGCAGATGGCTGAAAGAATCAGTGAAGGAAAGTGATACAAGCTGTTCTTTGACAACTTCTTTTCCTCCTACAAGTTGTTTCAAGCACTAAAACAAGACAACATTTGTGCTGCTGCAACTGTTCGGGTTAATCGGTTTGCCACTCCTCCTCCTATTTCAGACGAAAAGGCTTTTAAAAAAGAAAGAGGTTGTTCAGAGGAAATCTGCAGCTCTGATGATGTTACTCTAGTAAATTGTGTTGACAACAAAACAGTAGTTCTGGCTTCATATTTTTTCGGAAAAGGAAGCATTGACAGAGTTGAGTGATGGGATAAGAAGAAGAAAAAGTATGTAAAAATTAGCTAATTGTGATGCGGCCTGTCACCCTTTAGTGTACTTATATATGATAATTTTACTAATGGGTGACAGGCTTATCATAATTAACTATTTTTTTCCATCCATGAAAAAATGAGAAGAATTTAATTGTGAATGAAGAAGTGCTAATTTAAACATGTGTAATAACATTTTAAACAATTTTCTGACTAAAATATTATATTTTTGATACTCAATACAATACAGCAAATGTAAGGAAGAAATTAAACATGAATATCACTCGTCGCTTCCATGGATTTTTTTCCACACATTCTAAAATTTTCCATTTATTGGCCAAAAACATCTATTTTTTCTGTATTAGATTGCTTTTCCAAGAAACTTCATGGGCCACAAAAAACCTGTGGCCTTAGACAATTCAGCCACTAAAGCGGGGTGACTCCTTAGTTGGAGGCAGACATTATACTATCTAATTTGTATAAAAACTAATCCATTTATCAAATAATAAGTAACAATATTATTACTATCCCATTAAATGAGCAGGAAATGATTAATTGGGGTTTAGATAACACATTTATTACTTTAAATAGACTAAAAACTTATTTATTTGATAAATTCACAAAAAGCAGTGAAGTGTGTTAAAATATCGGATTGACTTACATGTGTAAAAGAGAGAAAGAGATACCCGAAAGATTCTCTCTCTCACGCATTGGCATGCAGATGACTTCTCTAACATTTCAGCCACAAGCGTCCATCTATTTATATTATAGAGAGCCCTGCGCTTTGGTATACCTTGCATGGATGGTCCTACGTCCATCCAGTATAGTCAGTTTGTCAGTGGTCTCTATACTCTACTGGATGGATACAAGTACAACCCTTGTAAAGTGCCAAAATGTGACGCTCAAATTTGTCGTCTCCTTTATTGTGAAAGAACAGATTTAATGGCTTCTTAAAATTGCCTTGTGCGAAAACATGTCTCTAATAAATAAAAGTGTTATTTTTTAAAATAATGAAGTATTATACCACACTTGGCTGAAGAAACATCTACATCAAAGGATATAAAATTCAGTTTTAGTGGTAATACTGTAAACATACGTTTAAACTCTTTAATATATTTAAATATGTAGCTATAATCCATGTTTTTACATTCTGGAAAGATTGCAATATATTTAAGGTTGTCTATTAGCTTGCATATTCAGGGGTGGCTTTAAGGCTGGGTGAACCGCGAGGCCGCCCAGGGCGCCTACTCTCGGGGGGTGCCAAGCAGAACACCAATGTAGCCTAACTTTACCTGGGTGATGAAAATAATTCCCATACTTCTAAATCCTCACCTAACATAACCACTCTTAAAAAGTTATTTTACACCTGTCATCTTGGAAAAATAGCACCCTAATGCTGGTTGTTTTATTTGCAATAATCTCATAAACCATTCAATATATCAAAGTGTTTGTCATGATACAAAATAAAGAATAGAACACTGTCTACAAAACATATTCTTACAGGTTTCTTTGTAATCCTGTCCTTAAATTAATAGGAGTTCCAAAACACAAAAATAAAAAATAACAGGGCAAAAAACGGCAATAGGAGCGAGTGCTTGGAGTTCTATGCTTTGAAAACATTCAATCACCAGAAATCAGCTACTCCCATCAGTTGCGGATACAAATATTGGAGCGGTCTACCTCACAAAGCTTTTTTAAGGATGATTTATAATTTAAAAAAAAAGGTTCCTAAACTGAAAACTTAACAAATAATATATAAAACATAGATTAAAGTTACCTAGGTCATGGTTGATTATAGTTATGAATAATATCATGACTTGTTTCAAAAGGTATTTATTTATCCATGATTCAATCTTTAGAGAAAATATATAAATATATGACAATGTTGATAATAGTTAAAGGAATTTGAGACATTAAAGGAATATATAAATAAACAATTAGAGAAAATCTCGTAGGTTTAAAATATTATTACACAACTTGCACAAGTATTTAAATCGTCGTTATCCTAAATAAATCTCAAGATGTAATAAGACGTTAACTAAAAAAAAATCTTAAATAGATTTACTTTATACAATACTTAAATCTGAAGATAAAAAAAAATAAGCATATAAGTTAATCCGAACAATATGTCTCACCAATATTCAAGAAAATACTCTATACCACAAAGTTAAAAAAACTACAAGATTATGCAATATAAATAATATAAATTCCCCGTAAATGCAATTGATTAAAAATATTTAGAACTGACATGTTTTGAGAAAATCTTAAAGTTTCCACGGAAATATTTAAATTTAATGTTCACAAAACTGAATACCCCAATATTTACTAGGTTTAGTCCCATTCTACTGATAATATCTTTATAGTCGATCTCAATTCGTTTACATCGCTAATCCACAAAATGATCGATCCTAAAATATGAATATCTCGACCCTGCAACTAAATAATATTTGAAGTGATGACAAGTTAATCTTACATTATTTTTGAAGTTTAAATTAAATAGCCGAAAAAGGAATTTTGAATAAATTACAAGATTGAAAATAAGAAATAATTATCTACGCTGAAAAGTAAATTTAGATCTTACATTATGTATAACGATGAAGCTAGAGCTTCAACAGCTCTTAATCTAGCCAAGTCCAATAGTGACTCTTCATAGCACAGACGCCACTATATATACGATATAACCCAGAAGATGGAGCGACGGAACAAAAGGGTAGAGGTGGACATCTGGAATATTCGGGAAAGAAACATGCGCATGATAATATCGTCGTAGTTGGCTAACGCGTTAGTCGTGTTGAGCTCGACCGCCGAGGACGGGGAGATCAAGGTTCGAATCTCGGTCGGGTGAACTGGGGGTGGTTTTTCCTAAATGGTTTTCCACTCTCCCTCTACGCAAATGCGGGTTCACTTCCTCTAAATTCAACCCTCCTAATTCCTAATCCATTAGGGTAATTAGTACTTAAGCGTATAACCCGAACGGGTAGTAAGACGCGGTGCTAAA
>CABFWO010006103.1:0-12378 GCA_902155825.1 Timema genevievae
TTGATAATGCAATAGTTTCTACTAATGCAATAGTTTCATGTTGTAAAATAGATTAAGGAGTAATTGGTTGTTAGTTGTTACCATTGCGGTTATTAAAATGTCCTAATTCAAGCAATGTATATATATATATCTACATTGATCGAATTGATAAATTGTAACTGTTACAACCCACGATACTACCTCTTAGATACGGCCACACTAGACTAAAAGGAGGGTGGGGGGTAAGCTAACATTAGATATTTGACAAAGAAAGCAAGACATTAACAACAATTAAATAACAATATGAATGTTTTATTCAAGGTAACAACAGAAACAATAAGTTACATGGCCTCAAAAGTCCATCGGAAGTATGTTGAAATTAATATCAATGTTACAGTGAAGTTTCATCATGAGAATGTTTCCACAGGAAAAATATCATTAATTTATTAATATCTAGACTGATATTTATTTGTATACAAAAAAATAGACTAATGGGCATCTTTGGCATGCTTACAAAGGTGTCCGCTTCACTACATTGAACACAGACAAAATAACTAAGGTATTAATTTCAAACAGATATTTATATGAACACAAGAGTTTGGCTTAACAGCAATAAGTCAGACTCCCGCGGGACGATTAAATTTCGACACAAAGAACTACGTTAACAAGAACTTTACTTGTTAGTAAAAAAGATGACATTCAAAATGACTAGTTAAACCACAAGTTAGTCCAATTAAATAATTTGAAAAATTATTTAGTCTAAATAAAACACTCAGCTAAACTTGACGTTAATTCAAACAACAATTAAATATGAAAACATTATACAAGAAAAAAGGAGGCACTTACATTTACTTAGTGATCAAAACTTTGTTAATTTAAATTAAATACTTCTAACAAAACAAGTTAATACATGTGTCAATCTAATATTTTACGGGACTTCAATGACCCTAGCGCCCAAGTGGCGGCAAAGCGAATTAACTGTCTGATCATTAAATTTACTTTAAAAAAATTTAGTAAATAATTTACGCTTATTCTAGCTTATTCCAAAATATTACATTACATGAATTCAAAACTGGTTTAGCAATAATTCGAGTCTATTAAATTAACTTCGATAAAAAAAGAATACGTAATCATTCTGTAAGTTGTCCAGGTCCAGGACAGGACATCTCCAAGCGTCGTAGAAAATAAAGTTTAAAACATGACTTCTCTTGATGATGTCGAGTAATTAATGGTCACTGAGTTTAAGAACCGCAAGGTTTAAATAGTGTTTCTAGTCGCTTAGGTTTAGAAGGGGGGGATGTTCACATTGGTCGGTGGCTTCCAACGGTCATTTTTGAAACAGGCAGACGAGCACGTAGTCTTTGCTCAGGCTAGGATTGGCTGGCTGTCTCCAATAAGCGCTGCATTGGTGTTAGAGATCTGTTTGATTGGTGTTGGTGACGTACAGACATCACGCGATGTGTTGGTGGTTGGTTTCGTCTTGCACGCCGGACCCCAGGATAGTTTCATTTGTAGTTCTCGGCTAGTTCCGAAAGGACCGATTTAACTTGTTCGCTCGGAACCTGAGCTGTTGGCGCACGGCGATTCTATCTATTCACTCATGGAATTAGGACGTGAGGTTTGTGCTACAGTCTTGAAGGTTGTTTTAGCCAGAAGAAATACGAGTGGTAAGTACATGAATATTTTGTAATTGTGGGGGAGTTTTATTCTTGATTGATATCGTTGATATCTGAGTCTACATAGGACTACAATAAAGAATCTTACTATTGCAAGAGGTTTATTACTATTCAGGTTTCATATGGAGTGGATAGTATGACTCTTGAGGAAAACCTTTGTGTGACGCTTAACATGGGGTGTAGTATGATGTAACATGTTACTAATGTTACATAACAACCGGAATGGTAAGAACTGACAACCAATTACTCCTTGATCTATTATGCAACATGTAACTATCACATTGGTAGAAATTATTTCATTGTAAATACACATTTCAATAAGTTACATGCTAAGCCATGACAGTTTAATTGAATTTCAGTAAAATCAAGAACACATTGCATTTTACTATATTAATCTAATTCATTGCTAACTACAATTGATTAATATTTTTTTGTATTGAAACAAAACATACACTACAGTAAAACGATATCCAATATTTAACTATGTAGGCAGGCACTAGTCTAAAACAATATTATATTCATTATTAATTAAAATTATTTATAATCAAATTCAAAACTAATTATTTTCAGCAATAGAATTACTAATTATATCTTTTGTCATTAAAATATAAACATTACATTGTAGTTTCAATGTAAAATGTTTTTAATAAACACTGTTCATTAAATTGGCAGAAACGACCAAACATTCTCTTCTTTATTGTAAAGCCCTTATCATCATCATCATCAATTATTATTACATAGGTATACAACACCAACGGTAAGTAAGATGCTATGCTAAAAAGGAAAAAAATTTGCTTAAAAAACATGTTTGTGTTTTTTAAAATGCCCTTCTATAAAAATCAGACTGAATTATACTCTTCATTTAGGAATCACACAGTAATTAAAGTTAAAATAAAATTAAAGTGTAATATAAGCCAAAACTATCAAACAATCAACAAATATCATGTAGGCCCTAAAATAAAGTTGTATTCTATAAACATACTCCGACGGATCCAATCGACTTAATGGTTTCCCTGCATATTCTGTAATATTGTTACAAGGGTAGGCTATTAATTAATCTCCATGACAAAGTAGTTAGTTTGCATTTCAAACAAATGTACAGAAAGTGCTCGTAAAGCGAAAGTGCTACGGATGAGAGATTAATTGATTTGCGTGACAGTGGAAGCTTTTTTTTTTATGTCAAAGTAAAAATACTTCAGTTCATTGTTTATTCGTGTCCTTTTCTCTATGGAAAGTAAAAAAAAACACCCCTATAAAATGTGGTGATTGTTAATGTCATTAAAGTATAATTAACTAATGATGCGTGTGTTTCTTTGCATGTATATTTATAATCATTTGTTAGCTTAATATGTATCCACACTTAGTTTTCATTAGATATAGGAGATGGGAAGATAAACAATAAATCTTGTTTCTGCAAAAAAAAAAAGTTAACTTTTTTCTTTATTCATTTTGAGCAACGCACTTTACCACTCGTTTGTGCTAAATCCATAAGTATGGTAGCTGAGCGAGAGAAAATGTATAGGGTACATTGCCCCCTTGGACTAAAAATGTTCCGGAAACCCTGGTTATCACCGTAACCTCGCACTAATGATAAAGGTAGAGATTAAAGGATAATAACCCTAATTTTTATAGAGTAATAAATTAAAACAATTTAAGGAAAACTAACTTAGATACACCTTAGAGGGATTTGAACTTCAACATATCCATCGATGGACAAACTATAGCAGACGAGTTTTATACTTTAGCCCACCTTTCTGCAGAGGTTTTTTCCGTTTTTTTAACTCTCAGAGAAAGTATTGTGATCGTTAAAAAAAATCCAACTTGAGATTTTGATAAATGTCAAAGTTTCATGACCCCCTGAAACAAAAAAAATAAAGTTGTTTTCTTAATTCAGTGTCTGTCTGTCTGTACATTGGGCTAGAGCCAAAACAATTTTACCGATTGGAATAAACTTGATATCTGGGGTTTATATAAGGTCACCCCCACCTAATAATTTTTTGAATTAAATATATAACCCTTAATTTAAGGGTAGTTTACTGAAGGGAAAAAAGAGAAAATATCAATTTTCTCACAATTCGCTCTGATGATTTAGGTTATACGTTATACACCTTGATCTGCGTTGGGACAGATAAGTTTCTTTAATTTAAAAAGTTCAATAAAATTACAAGCGTTTTAAATTGATATTAGATCAAACAGTCCATTGGTATTAAATATAACTTTATTCATTTATCATAGACGTATACTTCCCGATAGGCAATAATGTAAATAAACTCCTTGATGACTAGGGACTAATGGAAGTAAGATTGAACATTTAGTTTATTTTTAGTAACTGTGAAAATAAGGATCAACGCTCATTCTCCAACGAAGGAGCGTCTACCTCAACATAGCGGCAGTCAAAAATAGGCAAAAATAAGATTCAACCATAGTACATAAAGATAACACAGCCTAATTAATCCCAGACTAAGACTTGAAAGGTCTATTGATGAATAATAGTGAAATTATAGTGAATGAAAACAAGTGGTAATTAATCCTAATTTTATAGAGTTACTATGAAGGAAGTTATATAAGCTAGCTAGCTTGAGTTAACTCCATAATGAGTTATAAAAACCTAAGAATAATCTTCTTGAAGAAGAACTATCATATTACAAATAGTAAATGGTGAGCTATCAGGAATCTATGCGGTTAAATTACTATGGCCAGTCAATTTCTAATAAGTACTGCTTGGACATTCAATAGTATATTTATATTTCCACCCTAACTTGGGCACACAATAACTAGTACAAACAATATTTGTTTTACTTAATACAAAAGGCGCCTGAATGGGCTGGAGATAAAGCACTATCTCCCCGGGCCACTACTACGAGCTAGTAGTGCTCTCACAGGTTGCGCGCCGTAAATAGGTACACCAAAAAAGAAATATTAAAGACCACTATCCATCATTGACCTAACAAGGTCATTGAAGAAAACATTAGATAACATTATATCTGCCATAAAGAGATCCTAAAAATGGTCATACCGTTTAAGGGAGTCATTAATATTCCCTAATATATAAAACTATGACTTAGAGACTAATAAAAAGAAGTCAGACACTCTGACATAGTAAATCAAGTCGTATGGACCTAAAAAAATAGAGCATTAAACCCTTTATTCTAAACTACGCCATATGGACATAGTAAATATGTCATAATTTTGACAAACAAAAAACTATGTCTGGTGGACATAGAAACCGCGCGTTAAGACTAACATTCCAAACTACGCCTTATGGGCATAGAAAATAAAGTCAGACAACCTGACACAAAAATCTATGTCAGATGAACATAAAAATTCAGATAATCTGACACAAAAAAACTATGTCCGATAGACAAGAGGTGTTACGAATCTAAACCAGATTCTAACTTAGAAATACTTAAGGTCCAAAATGAGGCTTCATCTACGACGAGGTGGACAGAACGATGCCTGACACATTGTATTCACCAGTAGTTTCTTCAGCGATGTAGAGTTACGTCCTAGTTCTTCCTCCACCAAATTGATTAAATAATATATATATTTATATATATATATATGTGTATGTGTGTGTGTGTGTGTTTGTGTGTGTGTGTTTGTGTGTGTGTGTGTTTGTGTGTGTGTGAAGCGAGGAATGACTCTTATATAGTAACAGAACTGACGTACTCGGGGACGGTATGCATCTGGACATTTGAGGGGGGAAGGGAGTTAATTTGCGAAATTTCGCTGACTGACCACTAGCGTTCTTTGATGGTGTGGTGCCCAGAGAAAAACTTATCTGCCATTTCCTTGAAGTGGGACCTGCTGGTGAGAGATATCGCTCTGCTGATGATACCGGCATAGTCAGCGGGGGCAGTTTTCCTGAAGTTTGGTCGTTTCCCGGCAACATGAATTCACCGTGATTTAATACCTCTCACACACTATTAGAATATATTAGCTCTTGTATTCATCGTGTTACTTATATCTATGATATTTTTACTGTACATGTTAAACAGCAAGTTTAAGATGCTACAATCCAAACACTAAACAAGAAGGCAATTCTAATTTTTTTTCATGAAAATTACTTTGAGGTTAACTCCCATTTAAGAGATTTTCCAATTTTCATAAATTATCCGAAACCATTTGAGTTAGGAAATATCTTATCATCAAAAGGTTGTAGTACTATTATAGATAAAAATAATTTATTTGAAATAAATTTTTATAAAACCAATTTTTTCAAATAAATACACCTTTTAATCAGGTCTTAGAAAATGAATTTGATTCTTATGCTCTTTGGTGAGCAAAGATATTTCTCTTTTCTCAATTTTTCTGTAACAGTGTATATTATTCTATTTATGATCCTAGGTCACAGACAAGTAAGAAACAGACTATCAAACTTTTGGAGGTTTAGCTGCGCTGTTTTTTCCAGCTTTGGTCCTTCAACACTGGGCTTCGCTAGTGTCAATGCTGGGTGATAATAGGACCAACCGCAGCGATCCTAGTGGTGAAGGACTCAATCTGAAACCAAAAGAAGCCCAATAGTTTTAGTCTGGAGGTTGAGTGTCTGGATATATTATTTGTCTGTGTCCTTGGTGTACTATTTCTACAACAATATATAGCCTTATTATTTCGTTTCATAATTATTGCGAGTTTTTTTGTATATGTAAAATTTGAGATAAAAGTGGGATAAAATCTGTAATGTGAACCGTACCATTTATTTTTATAAATAAAACAATTGTAACAGATACATCCCAGGATTTAAAGTTGAAACCTCAGTTTAATTTACCGAGGACGTTGACACCAAAAATATAAAATGACTTACAATAAATAAATAATAATGATTCCAGTAAGCCTCGGACAGTAATATTTTAATTACATCACTTGATGCTTGAATGTTTCATTAACTTTGGTCTGCATTTGATAAGATATTTTGATATTTTAATTGGGTATTCTAAACCTTACAAATATATTCCATTCCCTTTATATTCATTGATTTGAAATTCTCGCCAGAAGGTTCCCAATTAAAAATTTTCTCTATAAATTCCTTAAATATTTATCAATAGCTATCATCAGATTGTAGCGCTGCCTAATTTTTTTTTTAACTCGCCGGTGGACACGTGAACATTCGTGTCAGTCTCGTATCATCTGGATTAAACTTCTGAGTTTGAACCTGTTGCATCTTCGCAAAATCTTTTAAAAAGAATTAATAAAAGGTAATTAGGTTGAATCCCCTCATAGCATTCCTCAGTTAGTTTCTGCTGCTTAGTATTTATTATATGTCATCAAACATTGTAAAAAAAAAACTTTATTTTCTGAGATACGGGAATTTTTACTAGCGCCATGCGGGAATGTTGTGAATTCGCAACGTTGCTAAAAGTGATATCATATGTATGCTTAAAATAAAATACAGTAATAATGTAAAGGTAAGTAATCAGTCATTTTGTAATACAGTAAAATATAAAATAGTGCCTTATAATATTTTGTAACATTATTTTTCTGATAATAAACTACATTTTTGTAACGGTTTAACATTAAAGTAATTATATATTTTTATAAATAAAATTTACAAAAATACAATATTATTCAAATATTTATTTAATAATAATATAATGTATGTGGTTGTGATTAATATTTAGAATATAATAGGTCGCGGCAAATATCTAATGGTGCTAGTCCTGTTGTGATATTTTTTTCTCCAGTACTTGAAGGTTAAACTCCTCATCTACATCAAATGAGGTAACACTTTATCTTCACTCCATTCTACTTATCCTTTCCTTAATAATGTTATGAAGTAATCCCAGTTGGATAGTAAAATATTGTTCATGAATAATTTATTTTATAGAAAACACTTTAAAAACTAAAAGTTAATGATAATGATAATGATAATTTATATATGTTTAGTTAATAAGGTGCTTTTATATTTCTTAAGACAAGCTAAAAATCTCGAACTTTAACCAAATCACTAACCCCATTTTGTAAAAAAAAAAAATTAAATTTTCAAACTCACTATTTATTAAAGTACCATTTAATTTATTATATGGAATCAAAATCACTATTTAACCTCAAGCTATGATGATAAATAATCTAGATCAAGTTTGGACAAAATCTCATCAAAATTGATGACGTTAGCTTCAGGTAGAGATATTAAGTGGGACGTCTCCGTATGTGCCGTTTTCTGAAACAAGTTATCTATTCTGACTGAGAATATACTCCCTTTTGCCCTTCACCTACAACCAAACTTTGTAATGTGATTCAAGATACGGATAGGGTGTAATTAGGTGTACTAGATACAAATAATTTAATATTATGAATATGGTGTAATGAGGTGAACTGGATAGAACTGTCTCAAGATAGGGATAGGGTGTATTGAAGTGTACTAGATATAACTAACTTGAGTTAGGGATATGATGTAATGAGGTGGACTGGATAGAATTAGCTAAATATATGGATAGGTTGTATTGAGTTAGACTGGACAGAACTAGCTCACGATAAAGATAGGGTAAAAATAGGTTGACTGTATAGAACTAGCTCAAGATGGAGATAAGTTGAGTACTTTTTGTAAGTGCGGCAATGAACTTTCGAGTTCCTAATGCCATATAGAAAGTAGGTAATACTACGAAAACAAAAATTTTAGTTAAACTGGAACTATAAAAAATCAAAAATTATATTAAATTGCCTTAACAGTCTGGTATATAGCCATTTGTCAACTATTTCAGTAATTAGCCCATTTAATACCTATCCCCTTGAGGAAATGAGAAGGGCTTGTGCTTATGAAATTCACATGAACCCTTAGAAGATAAGCTTAAGAAAACCTTTAGTAAATCAAAAGGGCCAAAGTGTGTGTCCGCCCATGACTGTTTTTGTTGGTCAACGGAACCTCCAGCTGGATCCACCAACCAAGGTTGACATTGAATCTCGCTTCACTTATCCCGAGTCTCGCCTAGGGCAAACATCCCTCCACACTATCCCAGCTCTGACGCCACCATCCCTATAAAAGCCTCCCCTCTACGCTTCACCCAGTCCCTTACAAACACACAGACGCCACCCCAGCCCTTTCCCAGAGTACGAATTCATGTTTTCTCAGGGTGGCCAAACTCAACAATCCGATGACACCACGTCTGGGAAGAATCAACCATCTTTCACCCTAGAAACTACGTAATTCTATTTTTACAAGTGTTAGGAATCGATATTTTATTTTAGTTTTTACTTAAATTTTCTTCATTTATTTCTACCCATAAAAACATTATATTTCGGAAATATTATTTTGTTACTTCTTCATAAAAAACATGTATTTGTTTTATGATTTATTGTAAACATGTATAAACTTTTAATTCACTATAATATATCTTGTTGCCACAGCCATAAAATCAAAAAGCTAATGATGGATTATATAGCTAGGCTATTATATTTGTCAACTATGGTAATAACCACATCTAAATATCATATTATTTAAATTTAAAAATGACAAAGATGGGTATTGAACCAGGGACTTTTGGCTTAACAGGGCAATTCTCTCACCATCGAGCTAATCGAGGAATCGTTCCGTTTTCACAGTCATTCTTCACTCAAATTTTTAAACAGCGATTGTGATGGACGTGTGGAAATTGTCAGCTACAAATGTGTGATCAATAATTAAGTCCACGAGCTATCGGATAATTCTTCCAACATCGACTCTATTGATCACACATTTGTAGCCAACCATTTTCTTATGTCCATTACAGACTCTGCCTTAAAATATGAGTAGACAATGACCATGCACATGGGACGATTCCTGGATGGCTCAGTGGTTAGAGCATTTCAATTAAATTATTACAAAAATATATTGGTTCTATTGATATTTTTTGTTCCTACAACTAGCTATGAAATAACAAATTATTAAGTAAGCCTCAGAAAGTATTATTGGAAGTGTTTATCAACACTTTTGATTGATAATACAGTATTACTAAGAGTCTAATATTTATTTACACATGGGTTCAATTAATGTTTGCATTACAAATTTTATGCTAGCCGTCAGTTAATACCTCTCCAACGCTGCGTTGCGGGAAATTTGGAAACTTTATAGGTAAATCTACTTTAATTACTCATGTACACACGAACAGGATTTAATCCCTGATTTATCCGTCATTTTCAATCCAGGCTGTTACGAGGGTAATGCCTTTGATCATTCGACAACCGAATCAGACTACTATTAATATAAGTATCATTTCTGCTTTTGATTATATATTTTAGAATAAATAATATAAAATGAAGTAAATCAAAAACTTGGCCACTAAATTTTGGAATACACGAGTCTTTTCTGCTTAGAATTAATTACCTCTTTATCTTTCTAACTTCCTTTTCCCTTATGCCAAACATCTGCAAAGAAAATTTTGAGAGTTGACAAATAATTAATTTTTGTATTTTTATACATCTGTCTATATGTATGTTTGTATGTGTGTCTATTTTGTGAACACAAATGCCCTTTCCTTTTGTATAATTTTCCTGGTTATAAGAAAACACAAAAGGTTAAAATAAAGTTAAAGCTTTAATCTCCTTTCAAAACAAACTCCATTCACATTTAATCCTTTTTACTTCGCCCAGATCTTTGAATATGCACTTGAAACATTTATGTTTATTTTTCTTTTCTACTGTGTGTTCCAGAGATTCATTCCTTTGGGTATTTTACAGTGAGTCGACCTTTTTTTAAGGTAAGATAAAAATATACTATTGTTTGGTGAAGTCCCGTAATAGCATGGTTGGAAGAGCTTTTTAGAAATACAAAAAGATTTTTTTCCTTTTAAATGTTAAATAAAATGTTTATTATTAGTATTTATTTGTTGTTATTGATGTGCAATCACTTTAACCATAAATTTGAATTGTTATTTTTTTAGTAAATATGGTCAATGTTAGAAAATGTTCTTAATATCGTGTTTTTTACCTTTCTGTAAAGTAAATATAAAATTTATTTATATATATATATTTATTTGTAAAAAATATTTTTATTTATATCTATAAAGAAGAATATTTTCATATAAATGGTAAAATATGTGTTCCTGAAAAGTAAATATTTTCAATATAGTTTTCATTTTAAATAATGTTTCAGAGAATAAAAGAGAAACTTTTTCAATTAATCAAATTATATTTACATACATAATAATTAATAGATACTTTTATACAATTTTAAGATTTGTCAACGAATATTATGTCTTATATATTTATTCTGAAATCTAAAATATTTTTCATTTAAATTTATAGGTTGAAATGTAATAAGGCCAACCTCTTCACCTAGGTAAATGAAGCGATTTCACATTACTAGTCAAATTGGCATAGGAAATAAAGGGGAGGAAAATCATACTCTCAGAAACGTATCTAAGATTTAATTTCAGGGAAGAGAGCTGGATGGCCTACGAACTCATTCACATCTTAAACATTTTCGGTAGGCCTATGTGCCTAGAATTCAATTTTTGGGAGTAGGCTGATGAATTGTGGGGGGGAAGGATAAATCTCTATGTTAGGGATAGGACTCCTAGGATATTAGCAATTAGATCAAGCGATTTGTATGAAAACATTTACCTAACCAGTTTACTCTTTGATCTCAGGGAATTTGAACGTTTAACAATTGAAGCCAGATCGTAAATTATCCTTAAAACCATCCATTCAAAATCCAACCTCCTCCAAACACATTTTTACATTATCATAGTATCATCGTTTTGAATTTCCAAGGGGTTATATATCTTGAGGTTTCCCTATTTTAAAAAAATGTGTGCACAAGGCTGTCATAGGCAAACCACCACAACTTGCATTGATAAAATGTAAGTATAATCACTAAATACCGATATTATTAAATTAAATAAATATTTTAAAATATCAATTATTTTATTAAATAATATCATTGTCTAATAATATTATTTACATTTTATTTTATGCTGCAATGGAATTATTTATTAATACCTATTATCTTTTCACACCCTTGTGTATTGTAGAAGTAATAATCGTCATTAAGGCCTATAATACAATAGTATTATTTTAACCACAGTAATCCGACACCTTAGCATAGTCGGTAGCGTGTCTGTTAACTTAGCTGAGAGTCCCTGGTTCTATTCCTGGCATGGCTGAAAAATGTATCATTGATAAAACGTGGGTTTACCCTTTCACAGTGATAAATTAACGTCCGGGGACTGGATGTTGTGCCTGTCTTAGTCTTAAGTTAGATTATAAGGTATATGAAGCTACGACAGATCTATCAATCCGGTAGTGGAAAATATATTACTTGAATAAAAAACTGATCCAAGCCCCAGGCTGGAAACAGTAATAAAAGTAAAGTAAATTTAACCATAGTAAAGTTTAATCTACAACAACGCGAGAACATAATATTTGCCATCCTCTATGTAGGCACCCCACGATTGTAAATATTTTCAATAAAACTTTAAGCTCGCTTCAACCTCACCATCTCTTTTTCAAAAAAAAATAGCAAACACACCATATTCAAAATATTTAGTCCTGACTCATTGAAAACAGAAAACCCCTTCCCCTCCCTTTCATTTCCGTTGTAAGCCCAGACCTTCCCCCAACCCAACCCCTTTGTACACTTAGACCCTTTGGAACTTTACATAACAGCGTTATCCGCAATGTTTTCGTTTCGGTCTGTCTAGATCAAGCTGTGACCATCTCCCCACTATCCTCCCAACTCTATTCCCCTAACCCTGTTTTTTTTTAGTTTTTTTTTAGCTCTAACGCTTCCTTTTCACAGCTGACGACTTTT